>QEOT01123310.1:42795-45295 GCA_003123785.1 Pterocarya stenoptera | reverse complement strand
TCTCATACGGCTCCTCCTTTTTTATTTTTTATGTGCATAATGAGAATAATACATGAAATCAAAAAGATTGAAATTATTTCATTATGAACCGAACGGGGCTAGTGTTTTTACAAGAAATCTCTAGCCAACCTTCCTGTAAAAGATCTTTTCTTAATATCAAGTATCTTGGTACTAGATAAAAATGATAACTCTAACAATTTCTTTGTTCTTAACACCCCTAAATTTCCAGGAATTAGTCACTTCAACAGTCTTCGATGGTTATACGGTTATCCAAAATACGAACGAGATGGATGTTTGTTGTACCAACCATTCTTGTTAGTCCCGATTCCGATAAAGAAAAGGTAAAATTTGATAACAAAGTTTTCATATTGTTGATTCCTGGGCGTAGTGCTTCTTCCCCTATGCTGCCTATTGGTACTAGTGGAGTAAGATTGACCTAACCCATACCATAGGTGTAACCTTTCGCTCAATACTAGAATCTACAATTGAAGCATCTGAGGCTGCATTAATCGGGGATACACGACAGAAGGAATTGTTTTATTTACAAACTTCACCTTCACGATAAGCGTAGATTTATTTCAATAATTTTTTTTCTTTCTCTCCCGAATAATGTATCTTTCTCCGAAGACTGAAAACGGTAAATAAAAAAAAAAACATCAAATCGCACCATCTCTGTAATAGGTGAATGCCTCTTTTTCTCCTGAAGTTGTCGGAATTATTCGTAATAAGATATTGGCTACAATTGAAAAGGTCTTATCAATAAAATTTCCATTTATCCGAGATCTGGGCATAGGTAGCAATCCATTCTATAATTTCTTTTACTTACCTCTTGTGAGAAAATGATCCCACAAGCAAAGGAATTATACAGTACGAAATAACATAAAAAAAAGAATCAAAAAGAATCATTAAAAAAAAGGATATGACCTTCTATTCAAATTATTATTATTATTTTTGAAAGGAATCAATAAAAAAAATTAAATTTAATCCAAATGTAGTAGTATAAGAATGAAAGGAACTATTCCGATTTTATCAAAGTTAAAGAATCAAAGAATTTATCTTACGGATTAGGATAATTAGAGAAATTTTAATTGATATGCTCCAAAGAGTAAAAAGACTCGAATGATCCTTCTATGATGAACCGTCTGTTTTGTGTTGTGTGCATTACATAGTGGGTATACACTATAACAATCAAATATAAAGATTCCTGTGATGATTCATTAATTTGGAATAGATCCATGGGGGTAAGGAGTTATTATTGAAAAATCTAAAACTGGAAAAGAATTTTAGAAGTTTTATGAACATGGAATCATCGTCTAAAAAACGAAATATAACCATGATTTTGATTTATAAATAGAATCATGATCTAAAAGAAAAGTATCCATTAAACATAGTTTAAAAAAAAAATGGATCGATTGATTCATTCTAATTCATTGATTTAATCTGGTATAAAATTGATTTTATTTAGTATAAATAAAGAATAACTATTGGAAAAAAATGGGAGCGCCATCTTCACAAAAATGAAATGAATAGATATATATCTTTTTTTTAACAGTTTTTAACAGTTTTTCACAAAAAAAAATGGATCTTTATCCCCGGAAGGATTTTTCTTTGATGAAAAGTTTGATAAATTTTTTTATATTTAGAATTGATTGTACGTACCTATCCAAAAATCTAATATGAATGACTCACTATTCACTCGGTTTCTGGGCCATAATCATTATGTAGGAGAGATGGCCGAGTGGTTCAAGGCGTAGCATTGGAACTGCTATGTAGGCTTTTGTTTACCGAGGGTTCGAATCCCTCTCTTTCCGTATCTTTCACCTAATTCACCAATCTTATTGACAGCAATGTATCAAAGCAAATAACAATGGATACCGTTATTCCAACAGTTAAGTTAGACCTTTCTTTGATTTTGATATAGATTCTTTATTCCTAATTTCTGCAGTACAGAAAAAAAAATATTGTCCGAACCCCTATTTTTATTTTAATTAGGTTTAAGTCTGACGAGAATAATATTCTACAACTAGCAATTCATTTATTTTCAAACCGACCCATTTACTATCTATTATTTGATTGACTAATCCTTTATATTGGAATGGGTGAAGGGTCAAATGCTTTGGCAATTCCTCACGGGGGGATGAATCAAGATAATTTTGAATCAGAGCTCTAGATTTTTGTTCATCCCTCGCTGTAATAATATCTTGGGGTTTGCAGCGATAACTTGGTATATCTACTATACGACCATTAACTAAAATATGTCTATGGTTAACTAATTGGCGGGCTTGGGGAATAGTTGAAGTCATACCCAATCGAAAAAGGATGTTATCCAAACGCATTTCAAGTAATTGTAGTAAAACCTGACCTGTTGACCCTTTGGCTTTTCCTGCAATACGAACGTATTTAAGTAATTGTCGTTCTGTAAGACCATAATGAAAACGCAATTTTTGTTTTTCTTCCAAACGAATACGATATTGAGATTTTTTACTGGAACGTGATTGGT
>QEOT01123310.1:35295-37795 GCA_003123785.1 Pterocarya stenoptera | reverse complement strand
TGGAAAATATACCGGATTAGTCGATTTGAATTTGAATTAATTGTTGTCACGTCATCCATAACTGTTTAGTCAAAACAACAATGAATTTTGATCGAACCGCTTAGTTTCACTTGTTTGTTGCGGCACATGTCACGTTTCAAGATTCATCCACTAGAATAGAATCCTATTTCTAATATATTCTAATATATATATAATCTATAGATTACTTTTATACGATACAAATCAAATATACGATACAAATAAAACTCTCGCGGTTTCACTTCACTTCGGGTTTTCATTTTATATAAAAAGATTTTCTATAAAGAACTTATAAAGAACTAAAGTATATAACGAGCTAAAGAAAAGGAATTTGAAATAGCATTCTAATTTTTTTGTTTAGAATTTTAAATTCTATTCCCAATTCTATTCTATTATTATTTATTATTATAAATTTTTATTATTTATTATTATAAATTTTTATTAGAAATCGATATCAATAAAATATATTTTATTTTTATTATATTATATTATAGTTTTATATTATAGTTATATTAATAATAATTATATTAATATTATAGTTATATTAATAATAAATATAGGGCTATACGGACTCGAACCGTAGACCTTCTCGGTAAAACAAATCAAACTGATTATTATAAAAATGATTTGAACTGTTTCAAAGACCCAACATGCATTTTTTTGCATTGGGCTCCTTCATTAACTGATATAAATATCGGCTAGTCTACCATATTTTTTTCTTGACAGAAAGATAAGGAGATGGCTCCGTGTGCTCTGATTCATTATTTGGATTCCAATCAAAATAAAGGAGCACTACCAAAGTGTTTCAAAGAAGGATTATCCTGACATAGGTCTGCTTTTGGCCTAGATCAACTTAAGTTAAATGGAGTCTCTATCGACCTACTTCTGTTTAAAAAATCAAATATGAAACTTCATACACCTTAAAGTTCATAAGATAGGACGAAAAGAGAATCTTTTTTTTGAGGTCCTGATACTCATTATGCCTAGCATTGAATAGATAGGGTATTCACCTTATCAATATCTCAAATCAATGGTGGGTTCTATTTATTTGGCACCTAACCTAAATGGGCACCCGGATTGGACCGAACCTTTTGTCAGGCTATGGTTCTCTTGTTTTGTTCCCGAAAAGTCATAGAGTAAGACATCGATTTCTTAAAAAAATCAAAGCTTTTGATTACATGATGGACTCCTCTGAAAAACATTGGCGCATGTGTAAACGAGGTGCTCTACCAACTGAGCTATAGCCCTTGTGCTTGTTATACATATTTTAATATGTAGATAATTTATTGTCAAGATAAATATTACATGATCCAACAGCATAGTTTTTTGATCTCTTTGGTTGGTATTGCTTATAAATAATATTACATTTATAATCCATCGATGTGATAGGTCCCATTTGGTTCTCTTTGGGATGATAAATGACCTACTTAACTCAGTGGTTAGAGTATTGCTTTCATACGGCGGGAGTCATTGGTTCAAATCCAATAGTAGGTAGAATTTATTAGATACCAGAGTCAATGGTATCTAATAAGTTTTTCTACTCACCTTCTTTTATTGATTTTGTATCTTTTCCATCCTACTTTATTTTATTTCTCTATTTTTTTTTTTTAATTTCAATTGAAATCTTTTTTTGTTGCATTATAATTCGATTACACTTGATTGCATTTGATTCTATTCAATCGGCAAAATCGACAAAACAAACTAGTTACGAAATCATATTAATAGCCTCTACTCGTGTCCTAGCTCGTCTGAGAGCTAGATTTGCCTCAATTGTTTGTCTCTTGCCTTCAGCTTTACTCAAGTTCGCTTCTGCTATTTCAAGAGTTTGCTGAGCTTCTTGTGGATCAATGTCACTACCCTTCTCCGCATCATTTACTAAAACAGTGATCTCATTATTGCCTATTCTAGCGAAACCGCCCATCAGAGCCATCGTTATCCATTGGTCATTAAGGCATATTCTCAAAATACCTATATCTACAGCTGTGGCAATAGGCGCGTGATTGGGTAATATGCCAATTTGTCCACTATTAGTAGATAAAATGATTTCTTTAACTTCGGAATCCCAAACAATTCGATTCGGGGTCAATACACAAAGATTTAAGGTCATTTCTTCAATTTGCTCTCCATTTCTAAGTTAAGTTTGAAGCCTTCGCAGTAGCTTCATCAATGTTACCTACCAAATAAAAAGCCTGCTCAGGAAGACCGTCTAATTCTCCGGAAAGGATCAATTGAAACCCTCTAATGGTTTTGGCTAAACCGACATATTTTCCCGGGGAACCCGTAAATACTTCTGCTACGAAAAAAGGTTGTGATAAGAAACGCTCAATTTTTCGTGCTCTTGCTACGGTTAAGCGATCCTCTTCTGATAACTCGTCCAATCCAAGAATAGCTATAATGTCCTGAAGTTCTTTATACCGCTGTAAAGTTTGTTTAACTCTTTGCGCAGTTTCATAATGTTCTTCACCAACGATCCGAGGTTGGA
>QEOT01123310.1:12988-20488 GCA_003123785.1 Pterocarya stenoptera | reverse complement strand
TAAAACAGTACCTGAGGGCTCACAAGCGGCTGAATATTTATTCCATAATGGCCTATTCGATCCAATCGTACCGCGTAATCTTTTAAAAGGCGTTCTGAGTGAGTTATTTCAGCTTCATGCATTCTTTCCTCTGAATCAAAATTCAATCAAGTAGAGCCTTAATAAAAATATAAAAATAAAAATATATTATATATATATATATAATAAAAAAAAATCATTTCTCTTTTTTTTTGTGTGTAGAACAAGTAGTTATTTAGTTTATAGAAATCAAAGTAAAAATCCATTCTTCGGATTTGATTTTTACTTTGATAACATTTGGTAACATAAGATTTAATTGTAAAAAAAAAAAGAGTGAATTCTTTCTTCCGCGAAATTCAAATTAGGCAAGGGGAATAAAACGAGAATTTCACGTTCCCTTCTTATGTGTATATAATTCACATATAGAAAATATAAAAGTATAGAAAGATGCAAGATTCTATATTTTTTGAGAATGTTCAGTTTTACTAAGAATCCCTAGTCCCGGATCGGATTCTAACAAATTTTTCGGGAATTTGTAAGAAACTCTTTCTTTATTTTATTCACGTTTATTAAATTCAAATTATTAGACAAAAACAAGATAATAAAAAATAATAAAAAAAGGAGATTATCATACACATACATATCTATATATTTCATGTAGAAAGATGAAAAATTCTATTTCGTTAGTTCTACATTCCTTGCACTTATTTTCTTATCTTATTCTATTTATAAATTTTAGAAATTGTTATATTTATTATTTTATTTATATATTAATATTATGTACTTACATATACTCAATTATGTACTCACTTAGCTATACTTAGTATAATTATATATGAATTATAATGATTATACGATACCTTTATAACAATATAAATAACAATATAACAATAACAGGTACAAATATTAAATCCAGGTATCTATTTTATGACAACTTTCAATAACTTACCCTCTATTTTGGTGCCTTTAGTGGGCCTAGTATTTCCGGCAATTGCGATGGCTTCTTTATTTCTTCATGTTCAAAAAAACAAGATTTTTTAGATATAGATATGATAGGGCCAAATCTTATCTATTTTTTTTTTTTTTCAAGACTTAGACCATAATACAGATATTGATTTCTTAGAATAAAATATGTGATGCAGTTTCCCCTGAGCATAAGCTATTATGCATGCGTAAACATGATATATACATAAATGAATTATAGCTATTTGAAAAAAAAATCGGGATTGGGGCGAATGTCTGAAATGTAAAGTAAATGTATCCATATGTATATAGGGAATCATACGAAGTGGATCTTATTATTTTAGATCTAAGCAATTCGATGAATTACTCCTAAAAGTTCACATCGGAATAGTGCTAGTTGATGAGAGTTACTTCGGAAACACACAAAAAAAGTAAAATTCATTTGGGTTATTCTCTCAATTTCAATAAAATGCAACTAGATCTAGTATGAATTGGCGATCAGAACATATATGGATAGAACTTATAGCGGGGTCTCGAAAAACAAGTAATTTCTGCTGGGCCTTTATCCTTTTTTTAGGTTCATTAGGGTTTTTATTAGTTGGAATTTCCAGTTATCTTGGTAGGAATTTTATATCTTTATTTCCGTCTCCACAAATCATTTTTTTTCCACAGGGGATCGTGATGTCTTTCTACGGGATTGCGGGTCTCTTTATTAGCTCCTATTTGTGGTGCACAATCTCATGGAATGTAGGTAGTGGTTATGATCGATTCGATAGAAAAGAAGGAATAGTGTGTATTTTTCGTTGGGGATTTCCTGGAAAAAATCGTCGCATCTTACTCCAATTCCTTATGAAAGACATCCAGTCCATCAGAATAGAAGTTAAAGAGGGTATTTATGCTCGTCGTGTCCTTTATATGGAAATCAGAGGCCATGGGGCTATTCCCCTGACTCGTACTGATGAGAATTTGACTCCACGAGAAATTGAGAAAAAAGCTGCTGAATTGGCTTATTTCTTGCGTGTACCAATTGAAGTATTTTGAAAAATGAACTGAAAAGAGTGAATGCTTTTTTTTTTCAAAAGATTTGATATTCTGATAGAAAGAGAATTCTTTTCTTTCAAAATCCGAATAATATTCATGGGCGCCTTTGTGCATTTATTTATCGAAAGGAGGCACTTTTTTCGAATTTGAGCAAATGATATATTTGTAAACAATATCTTTATTCGCATTTGAAGTGCGAATTTGGAGCGGACTCTTTCTTATTCCATTTCTGTATTATTTCTAAATTAAAGTAATAACCACTGAATCATACAGAAAAAAACAGGGAATAGATTCATGGGCTCGATGACTTGTAATAGAACTTATCCTTGATATGAATATTAGTTAGTATCGTATGGAGTCGACGAATGAGGTGAGTTCATTAAAAATTCAAAGACGGAAAAATGGCAAAAAAGAAAGCATTCATTCCCCTTCTATATCTTGCATCTATAGTATTTTTGCCCTGGTGGATCTCTCTCTCATTTACTAAAAGTTTGGAATCTTGGGTTACTAATTGGTGGGATACTATGGAATCCGAAATTTTCTTGAATATCATTCAAGAAAAGAGTATTCTAAAAAAATTCATAGAATTAGAGGAACTCTTCCTCTTGGACGAAATGATAAAGGAATACCCGGAAACACATCTAGAAAAGCTTCGTATCGGAATCGACAAAGAAACGATCCAATTGATCAAGATACACAATGGGGATTGTATCCATACGATTTTGAATTTCTCGACAAATATAATCTGTTTCGTTATTCTAAGTGGTTATTCTATTTTAGGTAATGAAAAACTTGTTATTCTTAACTCTTGGGTTCAAGAATTCCTATATAACTTAAGCGACACAATAAAAGCTTTTTCAATTCTTTTATTAACTGATTTATGTATAGGATTCCATTCGCCCCACGGTTGGGAACTAATGATTGGCTCTTTATACAAAGATTTTGGATTTGCTCATAACGATCAAATTATATCCGGTCTTGTTTCCACTTTTCCGGTCATTCTAGATACAATTTTAAAATATTTGATCTTCCGTTATTTAAATCGTGTATCTCCCTCACTTGTAGTGATTTATCATTCAATGAATGACTGAAAAATGATTCACTGATTATAATGGTTGTTACTTTGTACATAAGCAAAACATTCAAAATTGTACTTATTCTTTCTACTCCTACAAGGAATTCTTCCTATATTCCATTAATATTTTTTTAGTAAATAGCAGAATCATAGATAGGGAACTATACTAGACTAGGGACCTACCTAATTTTATTGTATAAATTTTCGATACCAATGATTGGACCATGCAAACTATAAATACTCTTTTTTCTTGGATAAAGGAAGAGATTACTCGATCCATTTCCATATCGCTCATGATATATATAATCACTAGGACACCCAGTTCAAACGCATATCCCATTTTTGCACAGCAGGGTTATGAAAATCCACGAGAAGCGACTGGCCGTATTGTATGTGCCAATTGCCATTTAGCTAATAAACCCGTAGATATCGAGGTTCCACAAGCGGTACTTCCTGATACTGTATTTGAAGCAGTTGTTCGAATTCCTTATGATATGCAACTGAAACAAGTTCTTGCTAATGGTAAAAAGGGAGCTTTGAATGTAGGGGCTGTTCTTATTTTACCTGAGGGGTTTGAATTAGCCCCTCCCGATCGTATTTCGCCCGAGATTAAAGAAAAGATAGGCAATCTGTCTTTTCAGAACTATCGCCCTACTAAAAAAAATATTCTTGTGATAGGTCCTGTTCCTGGTCAGAAATATAGCGAAGTAACCTTTCCTATTCTTTCTCCAGACCCCGCTACTAAGAAAGATGTTCACTTCTTAAAATATCCCATATATGTAGGCGGGAACAGGGGAAGGGGTCAGATTTATCCCGACGGTAGCAAGAGTAACAATAATGTTTATAATGCTACAACAGCGGGTATAGTAAGCAAAATAATACGCAAAGAAAAAGGAGGATACGAAATAACCATAGTGGATGCATCGGATGGACGTCAAGTGGTTGATATTATCCCCCCGGGACCGGAACTTCTTGTTTCAGAGGGCGAATCTATCAAACTTGATCAACCATTAACGAGTAATCCTAATGTGGGTGGATTTGGTCAGGGGGATGCTGAAATCGTACTTCAAGATCCATTACGTGTCCAAGGCCTTTTGTTCTTCTTGACATCTGTTATTTTGGCACAAATCTTTTTGGTTCTTAAAAAGAAACAGTTTGAGAAGGTTCAATTGTCTGAAATGAATTTCTAGAACCGTGAATTTATCAACATAAAGTTTGTAAAAAGAACCCAATATTTGTTGGCAATTCCATTATATTTATATAATTATATTTATATTATATATAAATTCAATATAAATATAATTATATTTATATATAAATTCAATATAAATTCAATTATATTTATATAATTATAATTATATTATATATAATCAAAAAAATTATGAAAAGCCTTTTGCTTTTTTATATTATTTTTTCCTTTTCGACCAGAGTTCGGTAATTCCTTGTACCGCCTATGTATATTGTGAAGAAGACTACTTGACTTTAATTTAACTTTTCTTTGTTTTTTTTTTCAATCCAAATTAGATTAGAGCGGTATGATTATGTGATTATTGTCATATTGAAATCTCATAGAATGTATTAATAGTTTTGTATTCGAATAGAATCAAATTCGACTAGATACTCAACATAAGATAAGTAAGTGAAGAATATAAAGAAATGAATGGAACAAGGGATTCTAGGAGGGTGTTTTATTCGTCTTACCAGCCTTCGACACAATAACATAAGAAGTCATTTTCCATAGTCCTTTCTTGTATCGAAATAATAATGTAATGTCTTGTTTTATTTTTAGTTTCAAATTTTTCCAGATTTATCAGAACCTTTTTCAAATTTATTACGTAAGTAATGGACAAACAAAAAAATAGAGGTAAATTTATTGAGCAAATAGAACTTCTTCAATGAATTTATAAAAAAAAAAATTAAATTTGGTAAATTTGGGGTAAATTTGGATTAAATACTAAAATACATAGAGTAAGGTTCGATTAGTATAGAAAGAATTTGGATGATATCTGATCAACAGAAATATATATTATTGGTATATTGTGAGTGTGTCCTCCAGAAAAAAAGGGGGGGTCGAGTTATTTTTTCTTTCTTTTAACTTTGAGAGTATCGACAGATACTATCAAGGAACAGATGTTCTGAATCAATCAATGAAGTTTATTTTTTAAAAACATCATCAGAAAGAAATAAAATAGGGTTTTTTCAAACATCGGAAAAAAAGTGATTCATTTTTTTCATTTATACGAATAAAATATTTTGATCATTAAAAACTTAAAAGAACTTAACGGGACCTACCCCCTCTTTATTTGTCTGATTCGAGGGGGATCCCGTTGAGTTCTTACGCTTTCATGTCTACAAGTCAATTCATCCGATTACTACAGGGATGAACCCAATCCGGAATATGAACCATAAAAGAAAATACCAATTAAACCAATCACAAGAATACCAGTTACAGTACCTATTACCCAAAGAGGAATCCTTCCAGTAGTATCGGCCATTTGTCCCGCGTCCCTCCACATTTCATCAAGTGGTCATGCTATAGACATAAACAGTCATAGATAATTATGAGATGATATCTTTCCGAATGGGATAAGAGAATTTCTAGTATTCTATTGTTTACTATTCTCTTTTCTTCTCTTAATTAAAGAAATAATTGGAAAATAAAACAGCAAGTACAAAAATGAGTAATAACCCCCAGTAGAGACTGGTACGATTCAATTCAACATTTTGTTCGTTCGGGTTTGATTGTGTCATAGATCTATAATTCGAATTAGGTTTATCGTTGTATGAACTGCATTGCTGATATTGACCCCAAAAAAGAAACGGTAGGTACAGCTAGTCCGTGAACAGCCAACCATCGCACTGTAAAAATTGGATAGGTTCTATCTATGGTCATTGGGGCCTCCTAAAAAGATCTACTAAATTCATCGAGTTGTTCCAAAGGATCAAAACGGCCAGTTATTAATGGAATTCCTTGTCGACTCTCTGTAAAATACTCGTTTGGACGAGGGCTTCCAAATACATCGTAAGCTAAACCCGTGCTGACGAATAACCAACCCGCAATGAAAAGGGAAGGTATAGTAATGCTATGAATGACCCAGTATCGAATACTGGTAATAATATCAGCAAAAGAACGTTCTCCTGTGCTTCCAGACATGCAGAGCTCCATATTCGTGTACAGTCAAAAGAAAAGGGGATCGATTCCGTAAAAGATGAGATCAGTAAATGGGAATTCACTGAAATGAAATCTTTGTGAGATCGTCAATAGTGTACCAAGGGTGTCTTTAGAGTATACCGAATCAGTATAGCTATCCTTCTTCTGACACAGCAACGCAATTTCACAATCAGTATCNATTTACATCAGAATTAATATTTCAATTTTACTCCTCACTATGAATACTTAAATCTTAATTTTTATAGGGGTATTTTTGGAAAGAAATTGATGTAGGGTATTTTTAAAAGAGAAGTGATGGAGCTCGGCAGTTAACAGACTCACGCACAGGAATTCACGTTTGGCTTCAACGTGCACAAGCGCACTCACGCAATGCACGAAGGGGCAACGCACGAGCGAAGAGCAGTTGATGCAGGACGTGGAGAGAGGCGGCAAAAAAAAAAAAAGAAAGAAAGAAAAGAAAAGAATAGAAAGGGAGAGCCAACAATTGATTTTTTTTTATTCTTTTTTTTGGTTTTTATACTCTCTCGGCATTTAATGCTTTTGGGGGATGTTTTATTTTTTTGACTTTTGGGTAGCAGACTTGGCTTTTCTCTTCTTAGCATTATTTTATTGCTCTTGAATTGATTGTTTCGGTTTACAGACTTTTCGTTCTACAGTTTTAATTTATTACTTTAGACTTTCATTCTCTTTCGGCAGTTTATTACTTTTTGGATTCACATGCTTTTCCATTCAGACTTTTGACTCGCACATACTCATTTCGTTCGGCAGTTTTGGTTTTGGCATTTTATTGTTTTCATTTTAGATACTTGGCGTGGCGTTGGATTTTCGTCCGGTAGCAGATTACTTATCTTCGCATTATTATTTCAGTTCTTCGTTTGGATTTTCTGGGGCGTCGTCTTTGTGGTTGGGTGATTTATTGTTCTTTAGTTATTTTCATTTCTCTTTATAGCACTTGTTATCATTGAGCATTATTACTCTTCCTTTACAATTTATTTACACAGTAATTCTAAATGTTAGGATTCATCATTTTTGTGCATTTTTATAATTTAGAAATGATAGGCTAGATTTTTAGCTTGGGATTCAATGAGTAACTCATGACTGTTAGGAGTTGGATTTTCCTCAAGATTATGAAATTTTGAATGATTAACTTGATAGATTGTATTTCATTTTGCCTATAGAAAGGATTAAAATTCTATGTACTTGAACTTGATCAGTCGTAGACGTAAAGGCA
>QEOT01123309.1:0-55373 GCA_003123785.1 Pterocarya stenoptera | reverse complement strand
TTGCATGCATAATACATGATACACTTGATTGAGCAAAATTAATTCTTGAAATTGTTTTACTTCAGAGTTTTAGTAGAATTTAGTTATAATTGGTTTGATATTACTATTTTAAATGAGAAATGATATTTGCAATTGAGTAACCGCCGCACAACTGCTTTAGAAAAGTGAGTAACTACGGGATTTATATGAAAAAAAATTAATTTTTTAATAATGAACTCTATTATTTTTTCAAAATGATTACACAGCGCTTACACACTCAACGACTGTATCATTATTTATTTTAAATTAGTGGGACTTCTTATGGATGGGAAGCTGTTTTTTTAATTTTTACTGGGTGTTTGGTTTTTAATAGATTAGGATTTTGTCTAGCGTTGTATTAGGATTTGGTTTTTAGAGTTCTATTTTATTTTAATCTTTTTTTATTGTAAATCCATATAAAGACAGTCTATGGTCATACCTAATAAAGGTATTATTTATATGATTTTATAATGAAAGCAATCTTTGAGAGATCAGTTTTCTTTATATCATATGATCTCAAGATTGGTTCATTGAATTTTACAGCAAATTGCATTTTTATGAAATTTGCTGTTTTCGTAACATTCACCCAATTTACATGCGCAAAATAATAAATTCAAGATAAAAAGTATTGTTGGTTAAGGATAGATAATTGGTTCCAACTGTCCAAGGTTGGGATTGATGCCAAGTGACTAGAAGAGAGATGCTATAAGAAAAGATACAAGAATTTTGTTGGGAATATTTTAAATAATAAATTATTTTTGTGCAAACGTTTTGTAAAGTAGATAATATGTAAAATAACAAGTATAAATTAGAAAGATAGAATCCGGTATTGAGGCATGTTATGATGGACGCTTTCCTTATAGTAGATTTCGTTGTCTCCAAATTTAAATATACACTAGGCTTTTTGATAGTCTACTCTTAAGATACAACAACGTCGATTCTCGTTAATCTCCTTGTCGGTGCACACAAAAAGAGATCCTCGAACCCGATATAAAATAGTCAAAGCCCAAAGAAAGAAAGATAAAAAGAAGGAGGAAGTGTTTCTCTAATTTTGAATTTGGAGTGAATAATTTTGTAGATGTAGTTCCTTATTTATAGAGAATGAAATGACAACTTCTCAAATATTAGAGAATATATTGAAAATGTTTCTAATTCACTAGAGGACACAACCTTTTGTTTGGTTGGGAAGCGGTTAAGGCTTATATCCCTAAGATGCATGCATTGGTTCAAGTCACCATAGAACCTTGTCATTTAAATTTTGACAACCGAACCGATACATTGAACAATAGTAATGGCTCGCATTATCTTTTACTTAACATTAAATATTTTAATAATTTTTTAAGTCTAAAAACTAACAATCCCCAACTTGATTAAAAAAATTTTAAAAGATAAAATAAAATAAAATTTTCTTTGGGCTAAGTACTATGCATCAATAGAGGTAGCTTGCGACTTTGAACGTCTACCTAGTGTTAGCGTGTTTCTATCTGAAAGATCTATGGTAAATCAAGTCTTGAACTAGAATATTTTAACTTAAGCTTCTCCATACCGCACACATAGTACGACATATTTCAGGTTCCTTTCAAGGTGGTGCATAAAGGCCGTGCACCGTATCTTGGATTTATGAGTGCTCTAGAGAATAACCCAATTATCATAGACTACGGCCTCACATTCACACTCACATAGGTGAGTCTTCCAAGAGTACATGCAATTCAATACCTCACTTTAGTCTTGGACTCATTCAAAACATTTCGTTTTTCCTTTTTCATTGCATTTGTAGCACTTACATCCTAAGGATGGACCTATAATAATATTTTAATAGTGCTATCCAGTCACTGAAGTAGTTTGTTCTTCCCATTGAACATTCTTTTTGGGATCTCTAGTCAGGAAGATTGGGTTGCCTCTACTGGTGACCTAATTAATGGGTTTCAGTTCTATCCCCATTTATATATGTATAACCTTCGACTTTGCCAGTCATTTCGTCAGTGGAATCGCTAGGTTATCTTCTGACTTTACATATTCCAAAATTAGGTATCCATTCTTTATCACGTATCTTATCGTAGAATGTTTGATACTCAAATGTCTTTTCTTATGATTAAAGTGTATATTATTAGAAACACTTATCATGGGCTAATTGTCACAAAGAACAGGAATAGCTGGCATTAGCTTTTTAACTAGTGAAATTTTTTATAATAAATTCTTAAGCCATTCTACCTCATGTCTAGTAGTATCCAAGGCTATTAATTCAGCCTCCATAATAGATTGTGAAATCACAATTTTTTTGGAAGATCTCCAAGCCACAGCTGCTCTACCGAGAGTGAAAATATATCTACTCATTCTCTTATAATTTACCTTGTTAGTTATCCAACTAGCATCACTGAATGCTTCTAATATAGTGCGATACCTAAAATAATGAATACCATATGTCATTGTGCCTCTCAAATATTTAAGAATTTTGTCCAATTCCTTTTAATGAGTATCATTAGGCCTACTAGTATATCTACTAAGTCTACCCACAACATATGAAACATCAGATCTAGTAGAATTAGCAATATATAGTAACGTACCAATAATTTAAAAATATCTCAATCGTGATACAGGATATCCAAGATTCTTACTTAAATGTAAACAATGATCAATAGGAGTATTAACATGTTTGCATTCGAATCTCTCAAACTTTCTAAGAATATTTTCAATATAATGAAATTAATTTATGCTAATGCTATCACGAGATCTCATTAACTTAATACCAGAATTACTCGAGCATTTCCCATGTCTTTCATATCAAAATTCTTAAATAGAAAGTTTTTAACATCAAGAACAATCTCTATATTGGAATTAAAAATGAGAATATCATCAACGTAAAGACATAGTATTATGCATGCACCATCAACTATTTTAGTGTATAAACACTTATCGGATTCATTTATGTTGAAATCATAAGATAAATTATTTTATCAAACTTTTGGTGCTATTGTTTAGGGGATTGCTTTAAATTATAGAGAGATTTAATAAATATACAAACTTTTCTTTCTTGTCTTAGAACCACAAACTCTTTTGGTTGATCCATGTATATATCTCTTCTTCTAAATCACCATTAAAAAATACGGTCTTTACATCCATTTAGTAAACCTCAAGTTTATGGATCGCTGCTAGAGCAATTAGAACATGAATTGTAGTTATTCTAGTAACAAGAGAATATATATCAAAATAATCGATACCCCCTCTTTGTGTAAAGCCATTACTACTAGCTCAACTTTAAATTTATCAATAATACCATCAGGCCTCAATTTCTTTTTAAAACTTCACTTACATCCAATGGTTTTACATCCAGGAGGAAGATCACATAAGTTCCAGGTGATATTAGTCTTTAGAGATTCCATCTATTATTTACCTCTTCTTTCCAGAAAGCATAATCAATGGAAATCATGACATCTTTGAAAGTCAAAGGATCTTTTTTTTAGAGAAGATGACAGTACTCCAATTTTATTGATTGCCCTCGCTTATAACGGAGGAATACTGTGGTAACAAGCAGGACATTTGGGACTTACACATATTCAATAAAAACCATCCTAGGCGTCAAAACAACTTAATAAAAAAAATAACCAACATATACAATAATCTAAACAAATAAAGCAATAAATTAAATAACCAGAATAAATAAAGCTAAACATGCCTATTTCTTGAAACAAAATAAAATATCTATGAACTATCATTAAAACCGAACACTAGGTAAACCAAGAAAATCCAAATGGAGTAAACCACGCACTCGGCAAGGTAAGTCATCGGAGCTATCATATGTACAATTTATCCATTCCTCCCCTTGCCTCGCCAAAAAATTTGCCACCTTATTTTCTTCTCTAAACTGATGCGAAACTGTGTAAGTAAAACCTTGAAGAGCCTTTAACAACTCTTCCCAAAAATATCATACCATGCATCTCTTATTAATAATCTAATCAATAAGAAATTCTGAATCACATTCAATTTCCACAAACCGAAAACCCAAATCCTTGCAAAGCAACAAACCACACGTGAGGGCCCTAAGTTCCACCTCATTATTAGCCCCATATCCAAATTTAGAAGAAAAGGCTACTTTGAAGTGACCAAAATGGTTCCTAATTAGGGGTGTAATTTTAAACCGGTAAACCGGCCCGAACTGGACCGGACTGGACCGATTTTGAACCGGTCCGGTTCGGGACCGGTTAGTTGAATTCGTAAACCGGTTGGAACCGGTTCGGTTCTGGTTTTGAGATTTTCCAGACCGGTTGAAAAATATATATATAATAATATTTTATAAAATAAGTTTTATACAAAATTAAAATTATACAAAATATTTTATATATATTAATATATAAGTTTTATATATAATGTATAATTATATGTGAAATTTATATATATATAATATAATATAATTATATATCATATATGAAATATGCTATTAATATAATTATATATAAAATGTTAATCTTAAATATGAACATTTGTAATTTGTTTGATCGTATGCTATTAATATAATTATATATAAGATAATGTTATTATAAAATAAAAGTTTAATCTTAAAAATAAAAATGTAATTGATCATATATTATATAGCTATACTAATATATAGTTTATAACTAATACTAATATATAGTTTATAACTAATACTAATATATAACTATACTGATAGTCTAATATTAATACTATTATATAGTCTAATATATTATAATTTATATAGCTATACTAATATATAAGTCTATAACTAATACTAATAGTCTAATATAGACTATAGTCTATACTTATAATTAATATAGTTATATTGAATCACTAAAAGTTTATAACTAATAGTAATATATAGTTTATAACTAATACTAATATATTAATATAACTATACTAATAGTCTAATATTAATACTATTATATAGTCTAATATATTATAATTTATAGAGTATACTAATATATAAGTTTATAACTAATACTAATATATAACTATACTAATAGTATAATATTAATACTATTATATAGTCTAATATATTATATAGCCATACTAATATATAACTATACTAATGGTATAATATTAATATTATTATATAGTCTAATATGTTATATCACTATACTAATATATAAGTTTATAACTAACTAATACTAATAGTCTAATATAGTTATACTAAATCACTACAACTAATACTAATATCATTATAATATATTAGAGTTATAGCATAATATATGTATAATAGACTAATAGTATTAAGTTCACTACAAATCTACTATATATAATATGGATGTCAGTATTAATATTGGTGTAGTTTATAGTTATTTAGTATAAAGCAATTACAAATATTAATGTATTAACTAAATGTAATCATATACAAAATGTGAAAAATAAAAAGCTTAATATATTGACAATTAACATAGATTCATAATATTAACACATTGACATACTCTTAACTCTAAGTTAGTAACAAATTAGCAATTAACATCATAAATATAATTATGATTAATTAATTTTTTAATCACTTAATTAAATAATCCACATTGAATAGTTTATTTAATTTTAATTTTAGTAATTTAAATAATTTTTTAAATTAAATTATGTGCCAAAAAGATAAAAGAATAACACTAACCTCATCTGCCAAACACAAAACGGCGCCGTTTAGTATAAAACAGGACCTAAATGGCACCATTTAAGTTAGGGGGAGAATTACTCAGTTTTTTTTTTTTTTTTTTTTTATAAATAAACTGTTTGTTGAAACGGCGCCATTTGGGTCCAATTTCAATCCAAATGGCGCCGTTTCAACTTAATTTTCGTCACTTTTCAACCCCCCCAAATCCCTCAGTTTCACTTTTCAATTCTCACTTTCACAGAGTTTCACTTCCCCCGAAAGGAAAAAACCTGAGCCCTCCCTTTGTCGCATCCGGCCCCCTCCAGCCCCTCCGACGCCTCCGTGACTCCGTCGAAGTTCTATCTGCAGATAGCGCCCGTCTCTCAGACTCTCTGCCTCACTCTCTCTGCCCCCTCACAGGCCGTTGCACAGAACGTAGCCGCAGGCCTGCAGCTTAACACGCACAGACCCTCGGCCTCACATCACTCTGTTTGTCTTCGATTCCTCACGGACTGACGGTAATTTGTTTTTGTGTTTTTTAAATTACTTTGAAATATGATAGAACCATAGATGGTATTTGTTTTATTAGGGTTTTTGAATCCATATATAAATTGCATCTGGATGTTAGTACTTGTTTATTTGAGGAAATAAATTTTTCTTATATGACTATTTTTGTTTATTCGAGCAAATAAAAGATGAGTCTCTTAATTTGTTCTTAATCTTAAGTTTTAGGAGATGACCAATTAGGATTAACAAGTTAGAAAACCATTGCTAGGGTGTCAAATATTGTTTGAATTTTTTTTTTTTTATCTTCTAAACGCATGCACAAGGTAATTCAACATTGACACTTTTATCTTTTTACTTATATAGTTGCGTCCCTGGACCCTGACCATCATATAAAAACTTTTAACCTAATTAAGTTGGAGTTAAAATATAATTGGTTGGATCATATCAGTATTTTTCCTCCCTTTTGGCTCATGTTGAGCCAGGTTAGTCATCCCTGGCCAGTTGAGAATTAAAACCCTATTTTTCAAAGGAAAACTCAATATATTATGTGAAGATCCAATTAGACAAATTAATGATCAATACTTTTGAGGGCTTGTGATCATAATTAGTTTCAATTGGGACCACATATAAATTGCATCTAGTTTATATATATATTGTCAATATCTTTGAATGTGGGTCAAAACTACCAAAATCAATTAAGAATTATATAGAAATTTGCATGCACTGACAGATGATAAAATGTGAAACTTATATTTTAAAAAAAGGGAAAAAGGGGACCGGATCGGACCGGAAACCGGTAAAATCGGAAGTACCGGTTTAGGAGGGTAACCGGTGCGTAATCTGTTTTAAAAAATGCAAAACTGGTCATACTGGTTCGGTCTTAGATTTTGTTCAAAACCGGACCAAACCGGACCGGTTACACCCCTATTCCTAATAACACCTCCCCCACCACACGAACCTGGATTTCCACGACAAGAACCATCTACATTTAGTTTCTTCCATCCCTCATTTGGCTTCTTCCATGATACTAGTTGCGTCTAACAAAAGGCTGTTTAATCTGTACTCCAAGACAATGCAGCAATTGCTGATCATCATAACAAAGGATCTTCTTCTACAGAATAAGTATAAAAATCATGTCCAAAATCAATTTCCTCTCTCACTCGTTTTTTTCTTCTAAGTTCATTTCCTAATCTAGATGAATTCTCAGGATGAGATAAAATGATAGGTTGATTACTGGTAGAAGGAAAGCTTAATGTAGGTAAAGATTTTTCTATTTTGTTTTTTAAAGGAAATAGATCTTCAAAGAATGTTGCATCCTTAGACTCCATAATGGTGTTGGGATCAATACATTGGATTTCTGATTTGATAATCAAAAATCCTGTATGCAGAACTATGTTTAACATACCTAATGAATATTGCATTTATTGTGTTGAGATTTCATTTTCTTTTCTTAATTTTTGGAACATTAATCTTTGTAAGACAACCCCAAACTCTAAAAAAATTAATATTGGGTATTCTACCATTCTAGAGTTCATATAGTGTCTTATCAGATCCATTGCATGATACTCTATTCAAGATAAAACAAGATGCAAGTATTGATTCCCCCACCATTGCTTCCGTAGGCCGAAACTAAAGAGTATGCATTTGATCATATTTACCAAGGTTCAATTTTTTCTTTCAGAAATATCATTGGATTGAGGAGATATGAAGCAATTTTCTCATGTATAATACCATGCTCCTCACAGTATTGATCCAATTGATTAGAGGAGTATTCACCTCCTCTATCGAATCTGATAATTTTAATCTTTTTCTACAATTGGTTTTCAACTTCAATTTTATAGATGACAAATTTAATAAAAAAATGCATATTTTATTTTCATCAAGTAAACATAACAAAATTTAAAAATATCATTTATAAAAGTAATGAAGTATTTATTACCACTGTAACATCCCGATCATTTTTCTCTCTCATGCTAAGCAAATCTCAAGAACAAAATTTATTATAAGGAGGGATGTAATAGTCCTCTTATTCTCTCTAGCGATTGTGAGTCTCGTGTTACATGCCGAACCTTGAAGGCGTGTTTTTAATGTTAGAAGTTTATTTTTAAAACACGCCCAGTGTTTTAAAGCTCTCGAATATTTTAAATGTCCTGAAAATATTTACATGGAGTATTTTCAGTGTTATTGAATCAAACTTAATTTTAAGTAAGACAATTATAATTATGAAAATATTATAATTGTGAAAAATAAATCATTTTATCTTAATGATTTCAGTTATTTAAAATATTATGTGATTTAAATTATGTTGAGAACTCTAATTAATTAGATGGTTTTATTCTCTTAAAATTAATTAGCAAAACTTCATCATTTAATGAATGATTAAAGATTATATTTTATAAGTTAAACTTTAGTTTAAATTATATTCTATCTTAACTCCTCTCAGTGTTTTCAGTTAAATTAGTGTTTACGCATTTTCAAATCAGTATTTAAAGTCCACAGTTAGGTCGCTATGAAGACCCCAAGGTATAAGATTGGGATTAAAACCCTAACTCCCTCTATTTTTCCCTTACTTTCCCTTTCCATCTCTCTCATCCCTTTCTCCCTTAGGTCACGCACCCGATGACCTCCTCCATACCCGATCTCCTCGCTCAAGTAGCCCAAACGCCATCACCTACCTCCCTTAGCCCTTCCATGCCCCGCCATAGCCAGTTAAACTCCCCCTCCATTTCCCTTGTTTGAGACCCATGACCCAAGCTCCCCACAAGTCATCGTGTCTCCGCCGTGTGCCACCTCGGCACCACCACGAGGCCACCACCCCAGGACCTCAACCCAACGCCTAATAGCCTAGCTCAATGCCCAAACAGCTCCCAAATGCTCAAAACAGCCACTGTACGTGGCTAACCGCCACTATACATGACTTTAGCCGCCACATATGGCCTTTCCTCAGCCACCCTTGAACTCCCCATTATGTTGGCCACCCTCGTTAGTTATGTTAAACCCACTAAAGCTTAGATCTAGTCGAGAAACCCTAGATTCGGTCCCCAAGATCTATTGTAAGGTCACAACAGTGACTACGATGGAATGATCACCGCCCAAGCCAGTGGCTTCTGGCCATGCCGGATAGCAAGCAACACAACGGATTATCCCGACGATGGTATAACTCTCTTTCCCTTTCCTTCATTAGATTTATTATGAAATTGGTTGTGGACTGTGCTGTGTTGTGAAGTTCGATGTATTGTGGAGTTTGCGGTGTAGTGTGATGTGAAGTGTAACGATGTACGTGAAGTATTGGGCGTGGTTGGGAATTGTGCTGTGTAGTGTTATGGACTGTGCTATGAAGCGTGGTTTTGAGGTATGTGCTGTGGTGGTGATATGACGTAGTGTGGATATGAAGAGTACATGTGGAGTATACTTTGAGTGGCGTGGTGTGGAATGAGAAGAGTTGACGTAAAGTGTACTCTCATGATGTAGTGTAGATTTGAAAAAGTGTATGTGTGGTGTACTTTGCATAGCGTAGTGTGGAATGGGAAGAGTGCACGTGGAGTGTACTTTCATGGCATAGTGTAGATTTGAAAGAGTGCACGTGAAGTGTACTTTACATAGCGTAATGTGCATTGAAGGGAGTATGTGAGGAGTGTACTCCGTGTGTAGTGATGCACTGTGTGGTGTGTCATAGTAGTGCACGGCATAATGTGTCGTGAAGGGAGTGTGGAGTGATGCACTATGTGACATGCGTCGTAATAGTGAATGGCGTAGTGTGTTGTGAAAAGAGTACATGTGGAGTGTACTTCATATGATGAAGCAATGCACTGCGTGGTGTGTGTGCTGTAATGGTGATGAGGTGTAATGTAATGCGAAGGGAGTACACGTGGAGTGTACTTCATGTGGTGTAGTGATGCACCGTGAGGCATGTCGTGACTATATAGATGGTTGCGTAGTTGAGGAGTGAAGAGTGTGATGAGTAGTGTTGGGAACTGTGGAATAGTATATCGAAGTAGTTGTGATGTAACCAGTAGTCCCTGTAAGTAATGTTATTGTGTAGTCGTGTTATGTCTGGGAGTACCTGTGAAGTTTCGGGAACTATGGAACTCTGTCTTGAAGTAGTTGTGATGTGATCAATAGTCTCAGTAAGTTGTGTTACTGTGTAGTCGTGCTATGTCTAGGAGTACGTGTGAAGTGTCAGCAACTGTGGAATTGTGTCTCGAAGTCACTATGATATGACCCGTAGTCCCAGTGACAGATTTGACCGTATAGTAGTGTTATAGCTACTGTACGTGTGAAGTGACAAAATTGTGTAAGAGTGGCATAACAGGAATGTGATGGGATGCCACGATGTGGTAAGAGTACGTAAGGAACCGTACTCGTGATGAGTGAGGGGTTGGCGTAGAAGTGACGTAACAAGATGCTAGGTGACGTGACAAGGCCACAATGTAGTTTGGGAGTAGTCTCGAGCTACGTGACGTGATGTAAGGTATAGTTGTGAATGGAGTTTTGTCGTATTAAGTGTTGGGATGAGCTATGTAGTTGGACCAGTAGCATGAAGAGTCATGCTAGTTGAGTTTAAGAGAATGTTAGTATCGGAGTATGGAGCTTGTTTACACAAGCGAACGCCAGTATATTATATGTTGCTCTTAGGTGATAAAATGAGAGTAAGATACATGTGTAATCTGGTTAGACACATGTGCCTGATGAATTTATTATATGTAATGAGTAATCTATCCTAAGCATAGGTACACGATGTTTGAGCCTCATAGTTGGCTTAGAGGCATGTGATATGCATGGATAAGGATGATGATGACGATGAGGAAGCGTGGACTCGAATATAGGAAGTGACGAGTGTACTGTCTAGGATTGAGATACGTGACTTAGTCGGTTTGAGTTATGCATTGAGATAAGGTTAATAAGAAGAATAAGATGAAAGTCTTAGTATCTTAATCCTAAGGTGAATCATGAGGTTCACTTTAGTGGATAAGCACTCAAGGTAGGATGTTGAGTTTGGAAGAAGTAGTGACCATAAGTGGATCTTTGAAGGTTATAGCATAGTAAGGGACACGTAAGAGCCCAGGGATAGAAGGAGAGTGTCCCAAGTGAAGTGTAGTTCTATTTCTAATTTAGTTGCTTATATGCTAGATAGAGAATGACACTAAGGCTATGTGTATGCATGTAGGTTAGTTGTCATCTGACACGCACATGAATAGACTGTATGGTATGAGAATAGCATGGAGATCAAGTAAGTATTATGTTCATATGTTTCTAGAGTTTTCTAATGATATGAACGAAATGAAAATAAAATGTTTCTCTTTACGATACTTTACAAAACGAAAGATATTTATGAAAACATGCTAAGTATAAGTCTTTAAGTATATGTACGTAATGCCATTCTTGCCAGTCCCTTTTTATATAACCCAAGTATGTAATTGTATGCATGTGATGGATGAATATATGTAGTAGATATTGAATGTAGCCTTTTTAAAATGAAAACATCTGGCTTATGCCTCATACTTTTATGTACTGATGCTTTAAGTGATGCGAAGAAAGTGTTTTAAAATGTCTCTATGAACTGGTGTTTATGGATGCCATAGACTGAAGGTTCCAATGATGCCTCAATGATGTGATGTTTAAGTATATGCTTTTGCTCTTTAATGGTTTTTTTTCGTGAATGAACTAACTAATAAAAGAATGGAAGAAAGGACTGATTTAATGAATGCTATGATGTATGAAAATACGTAACGGCCATGATGAACGAATGAATGCATGTGAGTACCAATGAATGGGCAGATTGCAATGCCGGATAAGTAGTACTGGTAGTGCACCCAATACTACCCCTAAATTGAAGGATTCTCAACCTGCAAACATGGTTGGAATCAGGGTCTAAAGGTAGATCTGCTAACCGTAGCACACGGGAAATAATAGTGGGTAACGGTCGATGGAAAGTGATAAAAGAATGCACGAGTTTTCAGACTCTTTAAGAAATGAAGGCATTGGTGAGAGAAATGTTTGACGAAAAGAAAACTGTCCCTTTTTTATAAAATCTACACTTAGTGATGTTTTCAAAATGAATGTATGCTTATTGTCTTGTATGTATGTACGTATGAGTGATAAATGCATGATCGAAATCCTATGTTGCTATATCTTTACGGTATGAAGTAATGTTTATTAAGTATTCAACTCATTTTAGTTTTTATATATACCCCTCCCCCCTCGGGAACTAAATGAGCAGAACGTGTCAGGATGAACACGGCTCAAGGGGAAGAGCACGGAACTCTAGGCATGAGAGTTTTAAATGTATAAGAGGCCTTTTTATTTTAAGTTTAATGTTTTCTGCTGTAAACCTCTTTTATTCTCAAAGCATGTTTTATTTTATAACAGAAAGCCTTGCACCCTATGTATAGAAGTAAAATGCTTTTAAATCAAACGGTAATTACTGTCATCTTTTCTAAAATCATTTTATAAAAAGTCTCACCACAAGGATGGACGTTACAACGACCTTTAGAAGGGACGTCATTTAAATAACAACCATCACTATGAATTAACTCAAGTAGTGACAGATTCTTACAACAAATTTAAATAGCTTTCTAGTCTGTTTTGATTGAATACGTATTAAGCATTTTTATCTAAATCAATAGGAATTTTAAGAATAATATCTAAATCCATCATTCTTTTAACATTATAATTAACATGGCTTAATCTAGTATGCCATATTGATGAACATGTAGAAAATATAAATTTATTATTAGAATCAAATTTGTCTACTATATTATTTTGAACATTTATTACAAATAGACCTTCACTCACATAACCTTTCCCTACAAATGACCCATATTTAGTTATAATAGCTTATTGGATTGAAATAACAATGTGTAGCCTGCCCCACTAAGTAAACATCCACTAATTAGATTCCTCCTCGCATTTGGCACGTAAAACACTTATTCTAATGGAAGAGTATTTCCAGACGTTAGTTTGAGTTTAATCTTTCCTCCTCTAAATATTAGTGCAGAGGTGGAGTTACCCATCGTCCATTTCTTGCCGCTTGTATTCGTTCTTCGATTCCAACAGAGTTGGTCCCGGAAAGTACCATATGAGCCCGAGAGTTAGGTGATCTTGGTTGATCGTTATCTTGGTTTTTCCACTTCTTATAGCAATAATTTTTGGCCAAATAAGCCGATTTGTAGTTAAAACAAATGAGTTTCTTATCATCGTTGTTGATATAGGATTTTGATTTCAAATTGTTCCCACAACTAGTTTTACCCCTATTGAATTTAGACTTTTGGTGTAATGGGTTCTTATGTGTTCTATGGCTTTCTACAATATTTGCTTTAGACTGGAAATTAGAAACCAATGGTGGGACATGATCATTTTTCAAGTGTTGTTCTTGAATCTTAATGGCAAAGATCAAGGTTTCCATAGTTATATCTTCAGTCTTATGTTTAAGAGATAGGCTAAAATTCTTCCATGAAGGAGGCAACTTATTTATTGTATAAACAACTTGGAGTCACCGGTAATACCCATTTCTCATTGGCCCAATTCATGGTAAATAATATTTAACTCATGGGCCTGCTCTACCACATATTTGGAATCATCAATCTTAAATTCAAGAAATTGGCTTGTAGTGTACTTATCCATTTCAGCGTCTTGTATACCATATTTCTTATCAAGAGCATTCCAAATATCTTTGACAAATTTAATGTGTAGGTAAACATCAAAAAGCGTATCACTTGAATGATTTAAAATCTTACATCTACACAAATTATCTTTTTCTGTATATGTTTGCAATGCAACAGTACGTGCAGGCTCATGTAAATCATCATAAGGAAGATTATTTTCAATAATAAAATATAATCCAAGTATTGTAAGAAAGATTTTCATATTTTCTTTTCACGCTTAAAATTGACTCCTTCAAATTTCTTGGGTGCAATGTGTTCGTTTGAAATTATGATGACAGCCAATCAATTAAAACAAACCTTTAGTTTAACAAAGAGAATTTCTACTCTAAGATTGTTGGGAATATTTTGAATAATAAATGATCTATGTACAAACGCTTTGTAAGGTAAAGAATATGTAAAATAACAAGAACAAATTAAAAAAATAGAACCCGATGTTAAGGCACGTTGTGTAAGGAAAGCGCTTTCCTTAGAGTAGATTTTGCTACCTCTAAATTTAAACATGTACTAGATTTTTTGACAGTCTATTCTCAAAATACAACAACGTTGGTTCTCGTTAATCTTCTGTCAGTGCACACAAAAGAAGATCCTTGAACTCAATATAAATAGTCAAAACCCAAAGAAAGAAAGACAAAAAGAAGGAGAAAGTATTTTTCTAATTTTTGTAGAGAATTTGAAGTGAATAATTTTGTAGGTGTGGTTTCCTATTTGTAGAGAATGAAATGGCACTTGTGAAAGATTACAACTTTCAAAATACAACAACGTTGGTTTCCGTTAATTTTCTGTCAGTGTACACAAAAGGAGATCCTTGAACCCAATATAAAATAGCCAAAGCCCAAAGAAAGAAAGAAAAAAAGAAGGAGAAAATATTTCTCTAATTTTTATAGAGACTTTGGAGTGAATAATTTTGTGGGTGTGGTTCCCTATTTATAGAGAATAAAATGACACTTGTGAAAAGTCACAACTTATATAAATGAAATGAAACTTGTGAAAAATCACAACATATGAATGTAATGATACTTGTGAAAAGTTATAACTTATATAAATGAAAGGGTATTTGTGAAAAGTCACAACTAAAATAAATGAGCACTTATAAGAAATCACAACTTTCCAAATATTAGAGAATATATTAAAAATGTTTCTAATTCACCAAATGACACAACTCTTTGTTTGGTTGGCAAGCGGTTAAGACTTCTATCCCCAAGAGACATGCATTGATTCAAGTCACAATGGAACATTTTCATTTAAATCTTGACAACTCAACCGATACATTGAACAATGGTAATAGTTCACATAATTTTTTACTTAATATTAAATATTTTAATCATTTTTAAGTCTAAAAACCAATAAATTTGATCATCAAACTGGCAATATTATTTTCACTCAAACCATTTTTTTCTTATGTTTCCCTCACTCTTCGTTGATTTGCTAAAGTGTCGTGTTAAGGTAAATTAATGTAAGTAATTTATAAGATTTATGAAAAATACAACCTATCGATCTTTTCCAAGATTTGGAATAAGTATTCTCAACAATTTCGAATTAAATAGTTGGCATTCATAAGTATTAGAATTAAAATTTTAAATACTAATTTTTATTATTTGTAAAAAAGATCAATATTGATGTGACATTTCATCAAAGTTTATAAGAAAGAAGTCTGGGTTAAAGTCTTTTCTTACATGTAAATATATTTAAAAGTTAATAACAACCGGAGTAAATAATTCATAGACCCGTTTGGTTTCTAGAAAGAGAAGCTTCTCCTTCTCTCTAGAAAAACTCAATCTTTCTTAAATGTTTCTGCTGGAGACTCCATTCATTTTCCAATACTGCCCAGTGTATATGCTTTCATGGTGGTGTTTTTTGTTTTTGTTTTTCTTTTCTCTCTCTCATTTCCACCGGTTCAGTTAGTAGTCAAATCTACCACACTTTGGTGACCGCTTGTCGACACGCCCCCACCACGCAACTCTCCAATTGCCAATTTACATGGGATTAAGCATAACCACAACGAAATTCTCAGCGCGTGACCCTTAGGCGTGGCTTGTTTCGCACGTGGCTTTCACGAGTCGCCACGTCCTGATGAGTCCGTCGACTATACACGCCGCATCAGTAGATTCTCCACCTCAAGATCTTTCATATCTGCCCCACCCCATCTCACAATTACCAACACGTGGTCTCCATGCGCCACCACAGGTGCGCATGAAGAAAGTTGGCCCGTTGCAATCCATTCCATCCGATACCAGTCTTCCTATTATGTTTTCACTTTCCGTAACTAATGATCTTGAGGAAGGGAATATAGGTCTTTCTAAGAAACATCTCAAGACAACAAGTGCACATTCAGCTTCTATCGCCTCCAGCGGTGGCTCCATAGTTCACATAGTTGTGCAAATTGTAAAAAACCGTCTTGTAAGACAACACCCTCTTTGCATGGCATGGGTGGAGACCAAGTATCTGGTCTTAAGACTCGATTTTTGTTTTTCCTTCACTTTTGCACTACGGTTATTGTGATGGAGTGTTTGCTGGAAAATCTCACCCCCTCCTCATATATCTCGTTTTTCATTATCGGAATGATAATTTGCTTGCTTGGAAAAAAAAATGTACTTAAAAGTTCCAAGGAATCCTGATTCACATTTTAGTGAAAGAACCATCACTAGTTGACTTGTCTTGTAAGACCATTAAAACACAAGTGGATACATGGAATGACATATGAGAGCACACTCGAGAAAGATGGACTTTCAGGGGGATACAGATAGTTTTTCATCTAACCATTTGCCTTGGTTTCAATGACAAAAAATTAAAATTAAATCACAAAAATTTTCTTACAAAATTCATTTTCTTTGAATCCTACCACTTCAAACCCCAATGAAATCACATCTCCAAATACACAGGCATGGTTCTCATTGCTTTTTCTTCCCTACCAAGAAGAAGTGCATATTTTTGGGTGTGTTTACATAAATGGGAAACAAGTTAAATGCTATAAATTGGATTCTTTAACAAACAAAATGATATATATTACAAAAAGGCACTGGAATCATCGACAAATATGAGTGTCAAGATATAAATGATCAACTTTTCAAATCAATGAGTTCTGTCCCAAGAAGACAGATAAATCCCTCCCCCCTCCCCTCCTTCCCAATTTTTTCTATTTGCACTATGGGGCCTAAAATAGGACAGCCGGGAAAATCTGACGGTTAGATTCAAGTAGTCTCCTTTTTAATACAAAATCAGTATAGTTAGTTCATACCAAGAAGAAGAACTGGTATTTCATTGTTTGTTACAAAGGAAGCCAGAAAACTTTCACCTTGTGCTTTGGTCAAAGAGGAACAATGATCATCTCTCAAGTAGAGTTTAAGGTGAAAGATTGAGATCTTAAGGCCGCCACTGGGTCTTTTGTGCGCATATGATACCCTCCTTATCCTGAGCATAAGTCATTCGGATCTCCCAGTGCAAGCTTCTCAATATACCTTCCAATGGGTCTAATATCTCAACCTTCTCACGTATGATAGCCCAACCTCCAGGCCGCAGAATTCGATCCATCTCAACGACAATTGATACAGGCTGCTTACATCTGAAAGAAAAGTAAACGTGAAGATAAACATCACTGCTACAATAAATAGAAGCTTAACAAAATGATATGGTATGCTTTACATAAATGGAACTCCAACACTTACAGAAAGGTTGGGTACCAGATCTGAAAACTGAAGAATAGACTACACTGTTTAAAGGAACATCTTATGACAGCAAAAGCAACAAAAAGAGAAGGGATATTATGGTAAAATGACATCTAAAAGCACCACAAAAAAGATAAAATTACTCCATGATGACGAGAAGAAATTTCAATCCCTTAGGCTAATAATGATATTACAGTTGAGGATTTTTTTTCTAAAAATATAGAAGTATTTCTCAAAATCAATTGTTGATTTAGATATTTTATACGTAGTACTGCAATGATAGTGATAATTTTATCAGATAACAGATCCAAATGCTAAATTACTACCGAAATGCTGTTCCTGATGAACAGAGCAGGGCTAAAATGTCTGCTTTTCTTGATTATTTTGCTAGTGGGCATGCATATGCATCTAATTTGAATCCTCAGTCACTTATTTAAAATTGATTTATGTGTTACCATATACACTTTTAGGAATTTTGGACTCTATTAATATGAGCTATACAGATTATCTTACCATGTATAGATGCTGAATATTAGGAATCAGTTAGACTCCGTATATAGTATACACTTCCGTGTATAGATGACATTGATATATAATGAAAGTGGCGAAACTGAAAGGGTTAAGCTTTTCCAAAACAACTCTCGGTGTCTCTTGTGTTTTCTGAGTATTTTTGACATGGTATCAAGAGCAGGTTTATAATTCTTACCTGTTTCGATTTTTTTTCTCTCTCGGGGGTCTGAGTTTGTGGCTTGCGGCAATTTCTGTTGGTGCTCTTGTGGGTTTCAGCAATTTCTGTTGCTGCGTTTGTGGGTTTCGGCATTGCCTGTGCTGTTTTCTGGTTCTGTGTTTGATTTTGGCACCTTCTGTTGTGTCTCTCGGATTCGTGTTTTGGTGCACTTGTTGGCTGCTGTTCTGGTTTCGATGCCTTTTGTTCCTGGTTTGGTTTCAAATTTCGGTCCTCCCTTCTGGTTTTCTGGCGTGGCTGCTGGGATTTTTCTGGTCTGGTTTTTCTCGGTATGGTAATTGTTTTTACACCTGTTTTGATTTTCTGGTCAGGTTTCTTTTCTTGGCACGTATATTTTTTTTCTTATGCTTGTCGCAGCAATCTTAGTGGGATAATTTATTCTCGGTTTCATCATGTACTCTAAAAAATTAGACTCGTTTCATATTCGTTGTACTAGCAAAAATTATTTTGTTTAGGAGTTTCAGTTTCAATTATTTGTCAAAGGAAAAGAATTGTGGAGTCATATTGATGGGAGTGATCCCGCACCTAAAGATGTAGAGGCTTTGTCTAAGTGGAAAATCAAGGATGCTCGGGTGATGACCTGGATCCTTAGCTCGGTTGAGCCTCACCTTGTTCTCAATCTAAGACCTTACAAAACTGCCGCTGTCATGTGGAATTACCTCCACAAGGTTTACAATCAGGATAACACGGCTAGGCGCATTGTAGTATGAGATGGCTAATTTTACACAGGGGAGTCTCCCAATTGAGGAATATTTTTCTGGTTTTCAAAATCTTTGGGCTGACTATTCAGATATTATTTATGCTAATGTTCCCGCTGCAGCTCTTTCTACTGTTCAAGCAGTGCATGAAACAAGCAAGAGAGATCAATTCTTGATGAAGCTCTGTTCTAATTTTGAAACTGCACATTCTAATATGATGAATCATCATCCTGTACCATCTTTGGATGCCTGTTTGAGTGAACTTCTTCATGAGGAACAAGAGTATCATCACTCAGTCTGCCATGGAACATCGAGCTAATGTTAGTGCACCTGTTTCTGTGGCTTATGCAGCACAGGAGAGGAATAAGGGTAGAGACATGCGTGTTGTCCAGTGTTTTAGCTGTAAACCTTTTGGTCATATTGCTCGGGATTGCCCCAAGAAGTTCTGTAACTACTGCAAGAAACAGGGTCATATCATCTTTGCTTGTCCCATTTGACCTGAAAGGAAGCAGGGTACTGCTTATCATGCCTCCACTGGTGCCTCTAGTTCTGCTGCATTGCCTATTGCCTCGCTGGTTGTTCCTATTCCTGCTCCTACAACCTTAGCAAATCCAAATACACTCACTCCTGAAGTAGTACAATAGATGATCATTTCTACTTTTGGGCTATCAGGTAATCATAAAGTTTCTTTTAAACCATGGTATTTTGACTCTGGAGCTTTTAATTACATGACCAATACTATTGTTCCTCTTTCCAATGTCAGAAATTATGATGGAAATCTGACATTTAACACCGTTGATGGCAGTTCTCTGCCTATCAGTGCTGTTGATGATCTTTCCTCTTCCTTAACTGATGTTTTTTATTTCTTGATCTCTCCACAAATCTTATTTCTGTTGGTCAATTGGTTGATAATAATTGTAATGTCCATTTCTCCCGTTCTGATTGTGTTATGCAGGATCAAGTGTCAGGGAAGATGATCGTGAATGGGCCTTAAAGTGGGACGACTCTTTCCTCTTCACGTTTCCCCTTCCACTATTATTCCTAGTTTTCCTTTACTTTCTTTTGCATGTAATGTTGTTGGTTCTGGAAATAAGATGTGGCATAGACGTCTAGGCCACCCAAACTTTGATGTACTTCGTACTTTGTTTAATTCTGGATTATTGGAAAATAAAGCATGTTCTTTTCTTAATCTTTCTTTTGATTGTACATTATGCAAACTTGGTAAAAGTAAAGTCCTACCTTTTCCTCATCATGCATCTTGTGCCTCACAATGTTTCAATATTATTCATAGTGATGTTTGGGGGATTGCAACTGTTGTTTCTCATGCACATTACAAATACTTTGTTACTTTCATTGATGACTTTAGTCACTTTACTTGGGTTTACTTCCTCCGGACTAAGGCTGAAGTATTTTCAGTCTTTAAGCGCTTTCTTATACTTCTTGAGACTCAATTCTCTGCCAGCATCAAGGTCTTGCACTTTGATTGTGGCGGCGAACACATGTCTACTGAGTTTCAAGACTTTCTTCAAACCAAAGGGATCCTCTCCTAGCATTCTTGTCCTTCGACACCACAACAATACGGTGTTGCTGAAAGGAAAAATCGTCACATTCTTGATGTGGTAAGAACTCTTTTACTTGAATCATCTGTTCCTTCTAATTTTTGGTGTGAAGCACTTTCTACTTCAGTTCATTTTATCAATCGCTTACCTTCTCCTACGTTAAATAATGTTTCTCCTTTCTTTAAGTTGTTTGGTCATTCTCCTTTAGATTCTGATCTTCATACCTTTGGTTGTATTTGTTTTGTGCATCTCCCTGCTCATGAACGACATAAACTTACTGCTCAGTCTGTTAAGTGTGTGTTTCTTGGTTATGCTATCCCTCAAAAGGGTTATGTTTGTTATGATCCTCATGCTTGTCATATACGGGTTTCTAGGAATGTGATTTTATTTGAAAATCAATATTTCTTTCCATCTCATGTTGAGCTGCCATCTGCATCTTTATCTCTTATGCCTAGTTTTTGTGATTCTCCAACAATTGTGAAAATGTTCAAACCTGGTTTTAGACGTAGTCGACATGAGTCTTGTTCCACTTCCTCGGTGCTCCCTTCCAATCTTGATCCGGTGCCTGATCCTGCTCCTGCTTCCACCACTCTTCGTCGGTCTACTCGTACTTCTCGACCTCCTGATTGGTATGGATTCTTCTCTCCTGTCTCTCTTGTTGCTACTTTATCCACTATTTCCATTCCCTATTGCTACAAACAGGCCATGGAACATGAGTGTTGGCAAAATGCAATGCAAGCAGAACTTCAAGCACTTAAGGAGAATCACACTTGGGATATTGTTCCTTGTCCTCCTATAATCAAACCTATTGGGAGTAAATGGGTTTTCTTTGTAAAACTTCGTTCTGATGGCTTTTTGGACAGGTACAAAGCTCGCATCGTAGCTTTGGGTAACAAGCAAGAATATAGGGTTGATTATGAGGAGACATTTGCTCCTGTTGCCAAAATGGCCACGGTTCGAACCATCTTAACTATTGCCACTTCACAGTCGTGGCAACTGTATCAGATGGATGTGAAGAATGCCTTTCTTCATAGTGATCTCTAGGAAGACATTTACATGAAGCTTTCCTCTAGTATGACTACTTATTCTTCTCATGATATCTGTAAGCTAAGGCGTTCTCTGTATGGGATCAAGCAGGCGCCTCGGGCTTGGTTTGAGAAGTTTCGCAGTACACTTCTTTCCTTCAGTTTTACACAAAGTCAGTATGATTCTTATCTCTTCTTCCACACTTCTGAGTCAGGTATAGTCCTTCTCTTGGTTTATGTGGATGATATTATCATTACTGGCACTGACTGTGGTTTGATTACTAAGCTTCAGCAGCTATTACATGCAACTTTCCATATGAAAGATCTTGGTCAACTCACATACTTCTTAGGATTGGAAGTTCATCATTGGGCCAATGGTATTTTCGTGAACCAGTATAAGTATATTTAAGATCTTATCACTTTGGCTGGTTTGGAGGACACTTCTTCTGTTGATACTCCTATGGAGGTAAATGTCAAATACAAGAAAGATGAAGGGGATCTTCTGGAGGATCCTACTCTCTATCAGAGCCTGGTTGGGAGTCTTATCTACTTGACCACTACTCGACCCAATATCTCCTATGTTGTTCATCAGGTTAGTCAGTTTATGTCTTCTCCTTGGCATCTCCATCTTGCTACAGTTCGACGCATCATCCCCTATCTTCGAGGTTCACCTACTCATGGGTTGTTCTTTCCTACCGGCTCCTCTCTTCAGCTTGTTGCCTATAGTAATGCTGATTGTACTAGGTATCCGGATACACGTCGATCTACTACAAGTTGGTGTATTTTTTTAGGTGATGCCTTAATTTCTTGGAGAAGTAAGAAACAAGATCCTGTTTCTAAATCCTCTACTGAGGCCAAGTACCGTGCCATGTCTACTGCTTGTTCTGAAATTGTATGGCTATGTGGTCTTCTTGAGGAGCTTGGGTTTCCTCAGACTACTTCTACCCCTCTTCATGCTGATAACACTAATGCTATTCAGATTGCCACCAATCCCGTTTTCCATGAACGCACCAAGCACATTGAGGTTGATTGTCATTCTATTTGAGACACCTTGGAACGTCGGGTGATATCTCTTCCTCACATCTCTTCTGATCTCCAAGTTGCTGATATCTTCACCAAAGCTATGACTCAACAGCGACATCAATTTCTTGTTGGCAAATTGTTGCTGGTTGACTTACCAGCATCAATTTGAGGGGGGATGTTACCGTATTAGGACTCTATTAATATGAGCTTTACAGATTATCTTACCATGTATAGATGCTGAATATTAGGAATCAGTTAGACTCCGTATATAGTATATACTTCCGTGTATAGATGAAATTGATATATAATGAAAGTGGCGAAACTGAAAGGGTTAAGCTTTTCCAAAACAACTCTCGGTGTCTCTTGTGTTTTCTGAGTATTTTGACATTATGTTCCTTGTTGTCTTCCCCACAACCACATCAATACATGCACCAATCCAAATGGGGTTTCTAACACCAAGGCACATCTGGAATTTTGGTAAATATTAGATTCCTACTACAGCAATTTTCAGGGAAGGAAAAGTGGTCCTAGGTAAACTAAAGAACATCAGAAGTTTGTGAATGAGTATAACATTTAGGTCTGGAATTATATAACTAGCCATACCAAGAAATACTTGCCAGGGTGCAGCCTGGTAACACAGAAAGATTCAATAAAAAGTTGAGAACCAACACCATGACTAAATACTACCGACATGATTAGACCATATACCTGAGGTTTTCTACAAGAAATATATAATTGTACAATGCCAGCTTAAACGCCATCACTATTCCAAAACATTGATTCTTCCTTGAAAGAAAATCCACACTAATTATTCCCACTTCCCAAGGAAGGTCACTTAAATCATATGAGGCTTTCACTTCCTCTTATGATATGCATTACCTGGCATTCATAATGCCATAACAAGAAGAGGTAGGAGAGAGAAGGTTGCTCGCAAAGTGGCATTACATATATGTTTCAGATAAAGAGGTAGCAAGTGGGTCAATATATTGTGCTCAAGCAACTTAGGAAAGTCCTTGCCGTAATTTTGATCTCAAGTCATTCTTTAACATCAAAAGTACCACAGGAAGATGAAAACTTATGGAATGCACACGTCACCTCAGATACTTCACCCTCTAATCTGAAAGGTAGCTCATTTCATTCTCCCCAAGAATGAAAACTCTAGGTCATCAACTTTTGGGAAAATGTACCTTGAAGCAAACCTATTAAAATTCACAACATATACACCCTAAACTCCATTGCATAAGAGATTCTGAACCAAATGGTTAGAAGTCCAAACATAAAATGAATATTTCCTGCACATCCAAGAGGCAATATCCCAAGGCACTAGCCATTGACAGGGAGGGCGCTTTGGACAGATGTCTTTTAGCATGCAACTAAAACTGCAACTAAAATGAAAATGAAAAGGAAAAGGAAAATTTATTTTCAAATCCTGTCTTCATGATAACCCACTAACCTCTAACCTTACCGATAATACAAATAAAAATTAAGTTGCAATCCTCAGTCTTTTTTTTTTTTTTTTTTATCGGGAAGTTGCAATTCTCAGATTTAGTCGCACATGGTAATTAAAAAAAGAGTAACTAGAGAGCTCTTGTTAACCTGTTCTTGAGCCGTGAGAAGAGGTGATCAGCATGCAAAAGATCATATGATCTTGGGTAAGTACCAAAAGACTCGCACCAATCATGGTAAATACCAAGAAGCCCACGCTCAAAAATGAAAGGAAGAGTGTCTGGTGCATGGACGGGGACTACATTCATCACCCAAACCTTCTGTTGAGAGAGAGCTGCGGCAAATCTGTATCATAAATGCACATATTACTCTACTTCCTGGCATGGTTATATGAAGTTAATGAAAAAAGCAGCCATGTAATCAGATGGGGACAGGACTACAGTGTTTAAGCGAAGAGCAAGGCATGCATTTTGTACATCTAACCATTTGATACCTTGTTGAATATATAAAAAAGCAGTAAAAATATCAAATAAAATTGATTCTTCCATTCTTCTGGTTGCATACCCTCCGTAGATGGCTTTCATGTCAAGCACATTCCGTATATTTGACCAGTCAATACCAATTCCAGTGAGATAGGACTTGTCAACAATAGCTTTCCAGTGGTTGGTGTCTGCAGTCAATTTTTCTTTGTCATTCAACCATTCAGGATAAGTTTCAAGCCTTTTGGGCCATTCCTCAGGCCACTCGGCTCCATGCTGTTCAATTGCTGATGGAATGGTGTGCAAGCAAGTCTTTATAGAAATATACCTGCTCAAAAAATATATGCGGCAGCCACTAAGTAAATGGGCATAAAACTGAAATTGATGAGAAAAAAAGAAAAGGAAAAGGAAAAGGTAAGAAAGTACCAGAAATGAGGAAATAAAAACAATAGTTCACTATAGCAAGTACAAATCTTGCATTAAAGTCATATGTGATAGTTTCATTGGAAATTGATTACTCTTAATAATTATAATATATATATCTTGAGTTCAACCAAATTAGACATTGACACCAATAGATAGGGAAATGGTTGAAGGATAACCATAAGCTGAGAATGCCAGTTAGGTATAGGAGGATACTCACACCAAAGGGAAAATAGTTAGTTTTTCACTTCTTGAAAACATTGTAAGGCAGGTCATGATGTTGAACCAGGAGAAAACTATATTTAATCCCAGTGGAGTCTGACAGTCTATTTATAAAGTTCTTGGTAGGAGGTCATTAGGCATGATCTTGCCATTGATGATCTTCACTGAAGAAGCTAGAACTGATCGGCACTATTATTAGATAGAGTCAGTAACTTGCTGACAGATGGCCAACTCAAACCAATGCGGAAGTATCATTCAACCTTTTGGCCATGTAATGCAAAGATTTAATTAAAAGAAGCATCCATTAAAACAAAGTGCATCCATCGAGTAAAGAGGTGCATCTATCGTTGTTCAAATCAGAATAAGGATTTTTCCCTTTGATTTCTAAAAGAGTAAAGTAGACTTCCACGCTGAAAATAGATTTCACTATTCTTAAATCCACAGTTCAAATTAACAGAACCAAATAGGAAGATAATGACAAAACAAGCTCATCTTGGCATACCAGGCTGCATCTGGATTTTCATTTTCCTTGCATAGAGGTGGATTTTTCTTCCTTCTCAATTCATAAATATCATTTGATTCAGGCTTCTGGTATATTTTAACACCAACTTCACTGACTTCGTCAGTTTTATGAGCCAGAATATTCCAGCAGATAGATGCTGTTAATCTGGTCAGGGCTGGAAAGAGAGGAAGAGTTAGTAAATACAAGAATTTTTTTCTTTTCATTTTTTTTTTTCATTAGTAATGTGTAAACATAAACAGTTCTTCCGCACATGTAGAAAGAACAAACTGGAGTGCAGCTTGGTAGGCATTAATGTGGTATATGATCCATAAGCAGACCCCAAACTAGCACGATAAGGCTTCCATGAAGTTCAACACCCTATATTCTCACTTAACATGTTAAATTCATTTAGTCATCCCACCATTATGTAACAAGAAGCATGCGCATCTGGCAACTTCTTTTAAGGACATGGCTTGTAAATCATTTTACCTCCTTCACAAGCAGAAGGTGACTAGCAAATAAAACCTATTGTGGTATAAATTTTGATGTGGTGACTCATATGCACTATTGTAGAAGGAAAACTTAATTGCCACCAGTAAGGAAATATGATAAAGAAGACAAAAGTTAGAGATGCGTGCAGCCTGTTGACTTCTGGGCTCAACTCAATATATGTAGGGTACCATATGAATGTGAAGGGAAGGATAAAGTTTTATAAAGCTCAAACCCAATGCACACAACACATCAGCATGCCAGCTGCCTATAAATTCCAGTTCAGTCATCCAACTAATACTCTCAAATAGCCTTAGTTGGCCTAGGAGTAAAATCAATTTCAAAAGGTGATACAGATGAAACTAAAATCTAAGGAAAGGCATATTTTAAGTTGAAACAAAAATATTATTTTCTTTTAAAAAAAAAAATTGAAACAAAAATATCATAAAGCAAACTTTGTTAAGCAACCAAGAACACTTCTCTTAGAGGCCAACCTTCTTCTTCTTCAATGCTGTCATGTTTAGAAGACAAAATAAAGTATCCACCAGGCCGTAAAATCCGATTCATCTCTAGAAGAAGCTTACCACCTGAAAATGAAAAAAGATATAATAAGTTAAACTATTAACTTTAGAAATAAAAGTTCATATTAAGAGGAGGAAAAGAAAAAGACAAAAAATAAGAAGGAAAGAGAAAAAAAGTAAAGACCAACCATTCGAATGCCAAGACAAGCCACATCTGCCACAATGAATAGCATCAAATACACCACTAGGAAAAGAAAGCCTTCTAGTTCCAAGGGGGCTAACAACTGCAGGAAAACCACGCTCAAGGGCAATCTGGGCCAGGTCTACTAGGTCATCCTTTAAGCCTAGTGACAATGTTAGTACCTCCTTATCAAGAAGAGAAGCTGAAAAGCTTGAATCTGTACATCCGATGTCCAATACCACACGGATATTCTTTCCCCATTCAATGTCTGGTACCATCTATCATATCCAATTGAATTTCAAATAGCTAAATGTGTTAAGTATGAAATTATTTCCTTAAAAAGATCAGAGAACAACTGAGAAGAAAAATTATCACGACCTGCAGGTTCCAGCTAGCTGACACAAATATAATCTCATTCATAAGTAGATTAGTGTTGCAAACAGAAAAGTGTTTTTAAATTGTCCATTGTAAATAGCAAATACCGGAGTTTTTATCGAGGCAACATCATGAGAAATTGAGTGGTGGGTATCTGTGATTGGCGTACTGAGGTGGGATTAGACAAGGTAGGGTGGCAAGAGCAGCAATGGGGAAAAAAAAACACAATCAAGGGTTATCCTGTATTGCACCAGCAGTAACACTAGTGGATAGATGGGGAATATCTATTGATCGCCTTTTATATATCAACAAAATCATTTATATGCTCAAGAGTCAAGACCCTTGGAGCAGGAAAAACTTACCTCTTCAATGGATTCAAGGTAGTGAAGAATTCCACCTTTGAACTCAGAGTGGTCTTGAGGAAATGTAAGATATTCTCCGGACTCAGCCACCCAACTATGTTTCTTAACAAATGCAGCAAGTTTTGGATGTGCCACATTCTTATACAGTATCTGCACTAACAGAAGAGCATCACTATGAGAAACAATCATGCAAACCGTTATCTCTTATGTATTGAGACTCATATAATGCAACAGATTAATACCCTGCATATATGATATACCTTCATTTTGCTCTCAGGCCAGCGCACTGGTGATCCATAACTGCCATGAGTTAGAGGAACAAGACACATTAGAGGTGTTCTTGGGCAACTCCTCTCCCTATGTCGATAGCTATGCAGCTTGCCACTTTCAATATCAATACAAGGAATATAATTGTGCTTGCTCTTTGTGTTACATAATTTCCAAGTGTAATGAGCTTTAGGATCGAACAAAGGACCTCTTATCTTTTTCTTCCTCTCACTGTTCTTTGACTCATCACCTCCATCTTCGAACTTCTCATCAGATTCCGTATCCACTGGTTCAACTAAATCACTGTCTCCTTCTTTATCCCCGTTTTCTTCACCTTCACCATCCGGCCCTTCTTCCTTCCCATCTAATACTTCCTCTTCTTCTTGCTCTTCCTTTTCTTCTGGTGAATCTTCACCCTCAGAGTTCCTTGACCCATCATTATCTTCAGCCACTCCCTTTATTTGTTTTGTGTTTTTCTCTTTAGTTACTTCTTTCTCATCCCTTTTCCCAGACTTGTGCTCACTAACATCCAAAGCCACAGACCCATCAACCTTCTTTTCATGCTTTCTATTCAAATCAGACTCAACTTTCGCCTTCTTATCTTTTTTGCTTAATCCATGCTTTGCCACTTCCTTCTTGTTGGACTGGGTCCCAGAACTGCTTGCCCGTGTGTTTGTTGACACCGGTTCCACGATGCCATCAAAACTTTCCCTTTGACTGACTAAAGAAGAGGAGGGAGAAGAAAACATAGACCACACAAAGATAAAGCAGAGACCCAATATTGCCACTGCAGTCATCTTCACACAGAACCCATGCGGGCGTTTTGCTTGGCGGACAAACCGAGCTATTGCCATCTCTCGCTAATCCCCAATAAATACTACTTTGAAGTAAGTAAATGAAACAAGGAAATCTATACTCAACTATGAAAATCCTTCATAAAAAGAGAGCAGAGATTCAAAGATTCAATTCAAAGCAAGATCACGAGCAAAAAATTCAAGAATCATATATAAAAGAAGGATTCGACTGAAATTTTCGACTAAATCAAGAAAAACTGAGTGCTCCAATGGAGTAGCACAACCAAGCAACTTCCAAATTAAAATCTCCAAGGATATATATCTCTCAACATTTCAACGTACTAAAGACGTAACAAATTTCCATCGCGTTGGTAAGATAACCGACAAGAAAACAAGAAATGACAAGTATAAAATAAGTTCTGGTTTGGTTTCAACTAGAGCAAGAGAAACTGAGGGCGCCCATTATAAAAAATGAAAGTTAAGAACGTCCCATCAAGATTTTGCTGAGAACAAACGAGTAGATCAGAACTACCCCAGATCGGAAGGCATTATAGATGATGAACTTCACCTGGATCTTTCTTCCAGTAATATCACCAACCGAATTCAGCCTCTAGCGTTTGGAGAGATGTCTCTTTCAAGACGGGGAGAGTGATAAAGAATGGGTAGTAACAAAAGTGAGTAGAAGGTGATCGAGTTCGTATTGGAAAAGTTTGAGGAACTCTTTGAAATTACATTGTGCAGGAGAAGACTGTATGTCACCTCGGAGTATCGGCAGCGTGGATGGAGAGCGCCATCAACGGAAAGAAACACGCCCAAATGTTTTGTCTGTCTTAACTCGCAACCTACAAAAAGTTCAAATGTTCAAGAGATCTAAGATTTTGAGTAATTATTAAAAATGAAAAATCTCTTGTCCAAACTTTTAAGGCTTTAAAAAAAGTGAGATCGATATATAGTCTTATATGTATTTATATTTTTATTTATAAGATTATTTCATCAATTTTATTTAATTTCATGATTTTTATATTAATAACTTATATGTAAAGAAGTAAATTTTTGTAATTTTTTTTAATACACTTAGCATTTTTTTTAATTTTATGTACAATATCTATTTTTTTAATTTTATTTAATTTTATAATTTTCAACGTATCAATAACTTACAGGTAGATAATTAAGTTTCTATAAATTTACAGTTAGCATTTTTTATATATTAACTGACTCTTGATATTTATTTTTATTAATGTAATTTTTGGGTATTATAAAATCTTTAATAAGTGATGCAAGTCTACTTCATATATCTACTTCTCTCATTTGAGTTCCTAAATTATTATAAAAACATAATAAAATTTTGATCTTATTCTATATTTTTTAACTATGGATGAGTTTTTTTTTATAATCTTTATTGCATCATGTTTTCGTATTTATTTTAATAACTTAACATCATGTGATACGACGAAAGTACCATATCATCGATATTTTGGAAGTATTTATTAGAAATCTCTTAAAGGATATATTTATTATTTAATTATGTAAAACATTTTTATGAGAAAATCTAGTTGTAAACGACTCTGCGCACTAATATACGCACACATTCAATATGATTGGTCAGAAAGTAGACTTTATTAAAAATAGTGCTAATTTGAATTTAGAATATAAAGGCAACGACATTAATATGCAGGTTGCTACGCAAACTATTTTTATATAACTTAATTATTCATGTTCATCATATTGGGACATTGCCTAATTAAGGTTGTGAGTTTCTCATAAAAAAATTCCTTTCCAAATTAACTTCTAAAATGTGTTAAATGATCTACATTTGGATCTTAAATCAAACTCAACTCATCTCAACTCATCATTACAACTTTTTCAAATTTTAACACAAAATATAATAAACAATTCAACTTTTTCAAATCTCAAAATAATAATATTATTAACAATAATATTCTAACAATATTTTATCATCTTAATTCAACTCAACTCAACTCAGTTCAACATCAAAACGCTGAAAATGAAAATGATGCAAACTTAATGGAACTTCCCATTATTTATATATATATATAATATTAACAAAAATGTTAGAAGGCATGATGGGAGGAGGGCATGAAATGCACAAAATCCATGTCAACACCATGAAAAGTCTATTTTACCCTCGTATAAAACAATCATTTCCAAATCAGATGAAATCATCCAACGAGCTGGGAGGAAGAGCTCGCCCACAAAAGATTCATGGAGGAAGAGGACGAATCACTCGCCAATGGAAGACTCACCCAACCGTGGGAGGCAACAAACATGTGATGATCTTCTTTCAATTTTCTGTTTCATCAAGTTGGATTTCTCATATCTTGTGAACATTAACGAGATCATATTGGGTTCTCTCATTGTGAACAATTAGGGTTTCAGACAACAAATTTTGGTATTTCTCGTATTTTTCTGTGATGTGATTGTTTTGCCCATTGATAAGAACCCAACTCGTGCATTACATTTGTCTTGAGGGTTTCAGGGCCAACAAGGTGTAGAATTAAGTTCTTGAGGTATTTGCTCATCACCTCGTGATGAGTAGGAAAACTTTTTTTTTTTTCCAAGAACGTTCATGAAACTCTCTGTGTACCATAATAAGATAGATCTATCTTCCTGTTGGAAAATATAAGGGTTGACTTCAGGATCTGTGGAAACTACCACCTTTTTCCCAACTAAGCTTGTTCGAAATACCACCCCATACTTGAATTAATGGAAAAACAAAACCAAATGAATATGGTTAATGATCATCATGGGCAGTAATATTACTGCTGCATATATGCATGACATGCATTAAACATGGAAATTGGAAATTATTAAAATGCTAGAAATGGAAAATTAAGATAGCAATTTTGATATGAATAAAACTACAATCGTATTTGTGATCTTATTTTGTCTGAATTGATTGTGTGGCCAACCTCATGTTGCAGTAAGCCTCCATAAAAGTGGTTGGTTTTGTGCTTTGATGTCTATGTAACTTTAAAGTAACAAAGTGAAGAAATTACACAAGAGTATTTGTTTCCCAACAAAGATACAACATAGAAATGACATATATTTATATATATATACACACACACTAGTTGAACACTTTTAGGTACCAAACAATATTAATGACATGACAAGGCTATATCCTTATTTTTTGGTCAAAATTGAATTTAATTAAGAGAAATGATATTTATAGTTTTAGAGTCTATAGCTTTTGCGTATTTCAGTTAAAAAAAGTGGATAAATCTGAGATCTACATGAAAAATTATTTTTTAATGGTGGTGCTGCTTTTTTTTAAATGGAGTACGCCATAATTATATACTCCAAAACTGTATATCAAATTATTTTATAATTAAATTGTTGTCAATAATATTTTGTTTTTACCATATGAATTATATAATCCAAAGTGGGTCACACAACCAATTCATAACAATGAACTAGTCACTAACAAGGGGCTAAATATGTAATTTATAGAAGGTACAAAAAATTTATTTTTATAAGTTTTTTTTAAAAAAAAAAAAGAAAAAGAAAAATGCAGGCCGGCCCCGCAAGAGTGTGCACGAAGTTTTGCCCATGGCCTCTACTGCACAATTCATATGCACCAAAGTGTGAAGGCATGTTCACTCAATTGCCTTAATTCACAAATGTAATGATTGTAGCATTTGCACTTGGTTATACGTACATGAATCATGTAAGAAAATTTTAATGAATTTTGCTTAACTTATACGGATGATATAAATATATGTTCTAAATAATTAATGTGACAAAGAAAACAAGTTGGTGAGAATGCACATGTTGTCGTCTGTCTTGTGTGCTAGGTACTATATATATATAGTAAGCATATGCCCAAATGATAAAAATAAAGAAAATAAATATGAACTTTAAATGTAAGTCAACGTCTTATTTAAGTATATAATTACAACAGTGAGAAGTTTACATAAACTTAAAAGTGAAGAAATAAACATGAACTTTACATACAAGTCAACGCCCTATTTAAGCATATAATTACAACAATGAGAAGTTTAACAAAAAGAAATTTAGAGTGTTTATAATGTAGTTTGATTATAGATTGGGCAGAAAGCACGTTGAGCTTATTCTGGTGTAACTGTCCATGTTGATTCATTTGTGTGCACAAGTGTATAATATATTCCTTTTCTGAAACTGTACTTGCAATGTTTGCTAAATATGGTAGGTGTTGCTGTTATAATGAAAAAATATAAAAACCTAATGCAATAAATATTTTTGAGTAAATTTCTAAACATGTGTTTTACCTCGCCTATGTGTTTGAAGAGATCAACAATTGTAGAATTCAGTATTTATTCTGCCATCAATCCAAAGACTACAACTGCTATGCATCCAATATTGTTCTCTACTTCTAGATAGACTCAACAACTATAATTAATGAGAATATTATTATTGCCTAATTTTGACAATTTTATGTTATATTTATCGTGTAAAATGATCATTTAAAATGATGAAATAAAATGCTTACCGTAGCTATGCGATTCTCATATTTTTGCAATTATAGCACATGAATTTTTCATTATAATCATATTCAATTGCTTTATTACAATTTGCATAGGACATGTAGTAGAACGACTGATGTAAATCGAGTAATAAAAACTTTCCTTTAACTAAGAATGTTGGTTTCTGCATTAAAAAATGAGAAATAAATGTATAATATGAATGTAGCAGTAAAGTGAATTTAAAAAGAAAGAAATAATTTAGTTTTAAAAAAGAAAGTTATACAGCCATTAGTTTTGTAGAATCAATAATCTTAGCAATCTCAGAAATTTTCGTTATCGCCTGCATGGTATTGGTTGAAGTTGATCCTCTTGATATATCTAAATTCTTGGCAATGATTTCTTCTAGCAATACATCATTTTGTGTTGTCCTAAAAAGTTGGACTATTAATTAATGCGACGCAAGTAGTAAAAAAAGTGATAATATATGTTAAAGGTATATGATATTATGTTATAAAGAATGAAGCAATAAATAATTTGGATTTTATAAAATTAATTACCTAAAGAAATTCTTTTAAACAAATGATTTACCATGTACATAATGAAACTGCAGGTGCTAAAAGAGGGATGATGATGAAAATACTTGTTGGTTTTGATGATAGAGAAAGACCTACATTATAAATATGTATTAGCAAATATATAATTATATTATAAAAAATTAAAAAGAATATTATTTTCAATGAGAAGTACCATTATAAAAACTAATTTTAATTCGTGTCCCAAGAATTATTGGTTTTGTTGCAATAATGTTTGAAATTTGTTCACACTTGTCATGAACAAATCGAGCCCACATTGTTAAATACAAAGGTTTCATGTTATACAAGTTGGAAATAAAATTAAATAAAAAATTAAAAAAAATATTATTTTCAATAAGAAGTACCATTATAAAAACCAATTTTAATTCATGTCCCAAGAATTATTGATTTTGTTGCAACAATGTTTGAAATTTGTTCACACTTGTCATGAACAAATCGAGCCCACATTGTTAAATGCAAAGGTTTCAAGCTAGACAAGTTGAAAATAAAATTAAATTTGTAATAATAAAAGTATTACAACGTATTAAATAACAAATGCTATAATGTGATTGGGGATGTGTTTAAACCTTTCATCAATAACATGTATATCTTGAACTGTTGTTTTTCCATGGATAGCGTTAACTTCTCTTGGTGGTATCATTTAGATTGCAATAGCTAAAATATCTATTTCATCAAAATATTTGTTGTTAGTTCATAAGGAAACAAAAAACATATAAATATATAAAGTTACATATATAATAGTTACCTATTTCATAATCAGTATTCTTATAAGCGTCAAGTTCATTCAAAAAGATGATATTGTATTCTGGAGGTTTTGGCGCTGGTTCATCATCTTCAAGATTTTCAATAATTGTCCTCGAATTAATTATCCATTGATATTGATGTACTTCTATCTTATGTCTTGGATCTATTACTTTCATATATGCATTGCCTATATAATAAGATTGATAAACATGCAATGTATCATCGCGTAGATCAATATCTCTATCAAATATTACTGCCTGCAATTGATTTCCCTGAAAGAAAATAAACGAAAGAGATAATCATTTAATTTTAAATTTAAATAATTAAATATTTATGTATCAATAGTAAATACAATAGAATAAATACAATAGAATAAAATATTTATAGAAAGAAACGTATAAAATATAACAAATACAACAGGATTGATACCTGAGGATCCATTGGTGTGAGGTTCTGATATTTTGTTGGTGAGTTCTGTGCTATTCGTTTTGGTGATTTTTCTACAACGAGCATCTTTATTTTCCAGTTTTTGGTAATTGGAGTGATGTCTTTGATTGATGTATAAACAGTCCACAAGTTTGCTGTATTTATAAATTGGAAGACAAAGAAATATTACTATATGTATTATAAATTCTATAATATAATTAAAAAAAGCAATAGAACACATAAATAATAACAACATTTGAAGAAAATTAATTGAGTAGAATAAAGAAAATATTAAATTCGACTATTTATATAACATCATAATGGGTTTGTTAATTTTAAAAAATCTTTATACACAATATTTTCTATGTAACTTTTTTCATAATTATCAATTGTAGTTGGTCTTATAAGAATCTTTACTGAATTAGTAGTTTTGGCTTTTGATAATGTCAAATATAATTGTCCATGAAAAAATACTGGCTCAGGTAAATATATTCCAATAGAATTTAATGTTTATCCTTATGATTTATTTATTGTCATCGCAAAACTTAACCTGATGGGAAATTGTGTTTGTTTAAATGGAAAACCATTATTCTCATTTGCATTTGGCAAGAATGGAATTCTAGATATAAAAATCCTTTTTCTTTTGTGATAACCAACTGAAATTTTTGCATTAATGACATTAAGACTAAAATTGTAACAAATCAACTGTGTGCCATTGCATAAACCTTTTAAAGGATTTATATTTCTAAGTAACATAACGGGACAATTCTTTTAAGCAATAATTCATGTGGTGGAAATCCATTTGGTGTTAAAAGTATTTAAGAAAGCTTCCATAATACCTTGTTCATATGCATCAATTGTTTCATCAAAACTATAATATCGCACCATGTAACTAGAAAATTTTTCAATGATTATGGCATTTATTTTGTCAACTGATTGATTTTTTAGTGTTAATATAGCTCGATTTTTCATTTCAACTAGATTGTTTGAATAATTTGAAATATCTCCAAAAATAGCTTCTAATAAAAAATTTAAAGATTCAATATCATTGTTGTAAGGAATAAGCATTTTTGTTAAAATTTTGATTATTTCATTAATAGTAATTAGCTAACCTTTGAGTCTGACCTTTAACTTTTAACCTTTTTTGAGTGACTCAAATCACTTTCATTCACTACACGTGATGGAAAAAAAATCAACTTTATCTAAAGATAATTTTATCCTAACCAACTTAAAATAAGACCTAACAAAGTAGCTCTCTCCCTTCAACTAAATACTAACTTTTTCTCTACTGTCACTTTCACACCTCTCTCTCTCTCTCTTTCTCTCTTCTCCTGTCTTACCTTTTGGCTTTCTCTCTCTTCTTTTTCTCCTTGTTTCATCCATTTGCTTCTTCTCTCAGCCACACAAACATCGATAGCAACTTTAGCCCATGTTTTTACAATTTTGTTTGGCAAATCTTATAGATCCGAATGTGTATTCCTCAAATCTGCTTTATTTTTTGAGTTTTTCTTGTTTCCCTATTGTGGGTTATATATTTAACCTTTTTATCTATTTCTACCTTCTTATTTTTTAACATTGTTTCAATTATTGTTGAGATTTTACAGATTTGATTCTTTATTCTTCAGATCTTTATTTTTTGTTTTTGCTTTTTTGCTTTTCTCGTTTTTTGGTTCTTGTTATGTTACAAATATGCAGCTTTATTTTCCATATCTACATTTTTATTGGTGTTATTCCATTTGTTGTATACCGGGTTATGTTTTTTTGGTTGAATATACATGCTTTTCTACGGTTTTCTTTGTATAGGATGAGGCATGTTTTTTTTTTTTTTTGTTTGAGAAGTTGTGGAAGTCGTAAGTTTCGAAAGGAAGATCTGAACAAATTTCTTTTCAGATCTAGGTTTTTTTGTTTCTTGTTGCTGTATATTGGGTTGTCTTTATTTTTTGTTTGCTTCGACATGCATCTTCTTTTATTTCATTATTTCTTAGATATTTTTTTTTCGAGTTGCAACAAATCTGAAAGCAGACTTTTCATAAGCGATATTTTTTTTTCTATTTCGCTTTTTCTATATTTGATTCTTCTTATGTTGTTTTGGTTAAATATATATGCAGTTTCGATTAGTCAATATGGGTCAATTTGTTTTTTGCATATAACCTCGCACTCTGTGGTATATGTGGCTTTGGAGAAGTTTGATTGTTTTATTGAAATTTCATTTTTTTTTTCTTATATTCATCATTCTTGTAAAAAAAATTTGTCTTAGATCTGTAGTGGCTAGCAACCCCACCATACTCCGCCAGTCACAGCCCCACCACAATCACCACCTCCTTCCTCTCCTCCAGACCCCAACACAACCCTCTCTCCCTCCATCGCATACTCTCTCTCTCACGGATCCCCTGTGCACAGCCACCAGATTTGCCACCGTGAGCCACCATCGCCGCCTCCAGCCAAGACTTCGCACCACCACGAGCAGCCACTGAACACCAACACCAAGCCCTTTCTCCTCCCCTAGCCCGAGGCTCGTAGCTCCTCCCTCTTCCCTCGCACAGACGCCTTTTCTTTCTACACAGTTTACCCATTTCGCTGCTTAAATCCGCCACCTACGGCCACGCGTTGCTACCCACGAGCACATCAGACTTCCACCCCTCGGCCATACCCTCATTCCCCAACCCATGCTGACCTTCCCTCTCCCTCACATGCCCTCTCCCTCACAGGCTCGTAGCTCCTCCCTCTTCCCTCGCACGGACGCCTTCTCTTTCTACACAGTTTACCCATTTCGCTGCTTAAATCCGCCACCTACGGCCACGCGTTGCTGCCCACGAGCACATCAGACCTCCACCCCTCGGCCATACCCTCATTCCCCAACCCATGCTGACCTTCCCTCTCCCTCACGTGCCCTCTCCCTCACAGGTTCTCCTCCTCACGACCAGATTAGCACCACTGGACCACCGTACCGCCACCTCGACGACACCACTAGCTCCACCATAGCCTTCCCTAGCCATCACTTAGTCAGCCCAAATCCTCTCTCTCTCTCTCTCTCTCTCTCTCTCTCTCTCCCTCTCGCTTGCATTTTTCCTCACCTACGGCTTCAACCATCAAGATTTATTTTCTATAATATGCGTATGGATTCCCTCTTGCTTGCTCCACCATATTCACATATACTGATCCTCTTGATCATATGTGTATATGCAAATATGGTTTTTATTCTGTTTGGATTTTTTTGCTATCATGTATATGTGTATGATATATGTAATCGTAGTGTAAGAAATTCACACACAATGCACTTAAAGAACAAAGAATAAGAAGCTACCCAGGAATGCCGAGATTCAAGAGGAGGATTACTTCGAGACACACCAAGATTTTTCTGTGAATAAAGTGAGAATTGAGAAGAGCAGAGTGAAAGGAAAATATTAAATTCTTGAGTCAGTTTCTGTCTGTTAGGGGAAAATATAAGATCATAAATGTAAGAAGATAATAATAATTAGACAGCAAAGGGAAATGAGAAACAAAAGTCATTGAATTTGGTTATAAAATTAGGGATAAAATTGAAAACATAAGTAAAAGAGACGGACATTCAGAAATGTAAAAAGACTAAAACAGTAGTTGACAAAAGAAAAATAAAAGGAAACAAAACGAAATTTTGGAACAAAAGTAAGGCCAAAATTGAAAATGAAAATGTTAGACGAAAATACTGTTCATCCAACATTCGCATTTATAGATATAGTAGATATTAGTATAGGCTCAATATGAATAGTGGCTCGGTCTTCATTCCATCTAATTCAGTTATTGTATGTAAATCTAAGTACTTGTAAGTGGCTTTTCACATTATAGATGGCCGGACCTTTGACATTCATCAGCTTCAACACACCCTTTGGAGTAGCCTCTACATTTCAAACTAAACAAATTAAACTACAATCAGAAATATGGCAAAACTTAAAACTTTCATAGTTAATAAGATTGAGCATTGTTTTACAGTCACATTTGTATAGTAGAATAGACCAAGTAGCTTGCTTACTTTCAACCCTATCAACCATACAAATTTGGCATCTATCTCACATTTGTATGGTTGGTTTATGATATACATGCAGAGGTTTTGTGGTTGTTAATTATGGCATCTTCACAGTTATCTACTAAAATTGATGGTTCATAACTGACCCTGCCCATATTCTAGTGCGGTTTGAGAGCAACACTCCAAACATCATACACAAAATAAATAAATAATAATCCAGGTAACAATTATTTACTTACCTGAAATATAACACAGTAATTACGCAATTCAATATATAATAAAGTTTTTATATTGATATGTAATTATATATCATAATTACGCAAGGTTCTAACTGTTATACTAAATTTTGCCTTTCAGGGGCTTCCAACATGCAAATTTTTCAGGTGGCTAGATAATACTAACGTTAGAGAGTTAGAACTTGCAAATAGAAGTTCAAAAAATGGAGGATGAAGTGTTGAAGAGAGAGCTTTAGGCTAAGAAAAGGGAGGATCAAGTCTTGGAGAGAGAAATAGAAATTCAAAACAACGAGAATAAACTCAAGCAGATGACGAATAATATTGAAAATAAGTATCATGGTCTTCAAAGAGAAATGCTGAAAAATATGTGTGTACGGCTATGTTCACGTATTGGGGATTGTTCATTATAATTAATTTGCTCATTTTCAGCCACTTTGGAGTAAATAGTAACTCCAGTAAAAAAAGTCTTTTTCCAAAATCATTTCCATCGCTGTAGAAAGCATTAAGGATTTACAATTATATTGTATTAGGCTTATAATATACTTTTGTAAAATATTGTGTAAAATTTTACTCTTAGATTTTGTGAATGAGATGTTGTGTAATACAAAATTGTATTTTACCTATTTTATGAATGAGATGTCGAATGCAACTTTGTAAAAGACCCGCTTTTGAAGACTGTGCAATGTTGTAATGATTCAGGCACTGATCACCAATGTATACCATCGAGGTCTTTTTTTTTTTTATTATTTATAAAACAACCATGTTTAAACCCTGTGCTTTCAATTCCAATATGTTTAAAAAAATCACATTATTCATAAACTGTTCTTATGTTTTCTATCAAGGCTAAACAATTTGTAACCATCAAAACTAAAGAAAATGGTGTACAAAGTTAAACAATTGTATCTTCTCTTCGCAGTCATTGAAGCCATTAAAGCTAAACAATCCGTAACCATTAAAATTAAAGAAAATGGTGTACAAAGTTGGACAATTGTCTCTTCTCTTTGCAGCCATTGGAGCCATCAAAACTAAACAATTAGTAGCCATCAATGCTAAACAAAATGTTATACAAAGCAAAACAATAGTTTCATGGTAGCCATCAAAGCACGCATTAGACCCCAATGGGTGTTGTACATTATTCCTGTTGAGATGAAGGTAAAAAAAGTATTATTGAGGAATTTAAATGTATAGAAAAGCACAAAAAGGCATACCATATAAATTGTGGTTACTTGAGTTGAAAGGATTAGTAGCATATCATTTGATTCACTTACGTTGATGGGCTGGGTGGAAATTAAAGGTGAGTGTTAATATAACAAAATTTTACAGCAGTAAGTTTAAAACTATATATAAAAACACAGTCACATTTTGTTTCCTATTGTTATTTTTCTTATTTTTAACAATCCTTTAAACTGTGCCTACTTTGTGTTGTGTTGGCGGCCTCCCTTTACATCTCACAACATTTGGATTAAAAATGAGAGGTATCTCTTTATTTTGAAGGCATTGGTTCACACATTGCGTCACGACATTAAGTTTTTGCATTGAGTAAATGGTACACGATGTTATTGTACTGCTTCTAATCTCTTAAGATAAGTGGTGCTACCTCAGCATACAACCTCATAGGATCATCATGCCTCAGTGAATCAGGGTTGTCACGCAAGTTGTCATAATTGCTCTTAATAAGTGTGTATTTGAGCTTCAAATCCTTCCTCCTACGTTCTAAGATATACTTAAACAGTAATGAAGTGTCACAACATTATGCTCTAATAATGAAAAAGCCACACTACACAAAATGCTCTGAGTCTTAAACAAAGCACAAGTACACTTCAGTTCAAATTTCTCGATATTGAAATAAACACAAACATTTATGTCTTTGGTGAAGGTCTTAACTTGCACAGTATTAGATACTTCATAGGTTGAAATCGTGCTCTCATTTCATACAAGTGAGTAGTTACAGTAAATAATTCACATTGTCTCCCGTTGCACCTCCTTGAATTTCTCATTGGTGTACACATTGTGAAACTGCTTCTCTATTTGCAAATTGAAATACATGGTATTGTAGCATTGAATGAGTTAAAGTCAACAGATTGCTCATTCCCAAGTTTTTTCCCTGGTTGTATTGTCAATTTGATCAACAAATTCTTTAAGTATGGTACCTGAATTTACAAACCTATCAAAGAAAGAGTTCATGATTTGGCTTCGCTGACGGGTGCTCATACCCGTCCAAAATACATCCTTCAAATAAACTGATACCCAAAATAAACGCTTCTTATTTAACCCAATTAGATTTGCATTATCATGAAGGTTGTATGCATCCAACAAGCTTTCCCAACTCTCCTTAACTTCAACACATGTTTGACAATCATATACACATCCCAGAATGGAGAATTTTATATCACAATTGTACATAAAATGTGAGCCAAACTTTTATGGAAGTGTTTTCAATATGTGTCATAGACAGCATCTATATCTAGTTTATGGGAAGACAATTGTAATTACATTCTTCATTGCACAGTCTTGATCTATTATGATTACAGCTGGGAATAGGCCATCTATACACTTCAACCACACTCGAAACAACCATACAAGCTTCTTTGTATCTTTACTAGATATCAACCCTGCGCCTAAAAGTATAAATTGGTCATGATGATTTACATCGACAAATTGTGCAAATGGCATCCCGTACTTATTAGTTAAATAAGTCGTAGCAAATATTACGACATTCCCAAAGTATAGGTACAATGTCCTACTTCATATATCAACCCAAATACATTTCTTAATCTATTTTCCTCATCCAAATCCATATTGGCGTGAAAATCACAATCCATATCATGCATCCTCTCAAGATATTCCAAGAGTGCCACACCACTTCCTTTGCTAAGGCAAATGTGTCTTACCTTGTCAATGAAATTTCAACAATCATTTTCTATAAACTCAAGGTTCTCAAAACTTTCCGCTTCAACAACAAATGCATTAAAGCTCTTATTCATCCTTATCCCCTCTGTTATTCAATTCTAGCTTCTATTCAGCAAGTGAGTCTATTTTTCAATGACATCTAAAGTATCTAGATTTGTGTGGGCTCAATTGACGATTGTGGGCAAGTTCTACAGTAGCTAAACACCACTGATCATTAATAAACAAGGCATTGATTTTTGTCTTACATTCTGTCTTTGTTGTGAGACGTGGCTTCGATACATTATTACTGCTACTTGTATGCTTTCCACCCCTTGAACAACCAAGTATGATATATTTCACTGTCCTATTTGACTCTCGTTTAGTCCTTTGTCCTTACCCCAAATCTCTCTTGCTTTGCATAATGCTTGTAATATGTAAGAGTGCATCTTCATCCTTGAAAGATATCCCAGATGAGGGTTCGCCAACAAGTGCAAGTTCAGGATTTCTCGCACTACCATCCTCATCAATACCCTTCTCAGTATCCATCTCACAATTTTCTTATGACATTTCATAGCAAGCATATATAACTAAACAACCAAAAATTCAATAAGAAGTTTTTAAAATTTGAGGCCTTACAATTGACTCACCAGTTTGAATAGTACAATCCACTTGCTCAATATCATGCTCGCTTGAGTGGAAACTTGTACCTTTTTTACTTACAGGGAGCTCCTTCTTCACACTCTAATTAATTGCTTGTGAAGTATTGTCGTGCCTACTTTTAGCAAATTTCTCAATTTTTCTTGATATATCCATGTTACATGAGCCAAATGGTTAGATAACGGGGGCTACAAAGTGGTTAAAAACTAATAAGTTAATTAACTTTAACGAACCCATCAAATAAAGTCAAAATTTGATTAATAATCTTACGTATAATAAATTATTCAAAAAATATATTATATTCACCTAACAACCCCATATATAAGGGTAACAAGTTGAAGGAGCATTGGTGCTTAAAGATGGAGTATTATGATTTGTAGCAGCACATGGGTTTGGAGGCGGAGCACAGGGATTTGGTTGCATGTATAAATTTTGATTAGTGTATGGAGTTGGACCATGTGGGTTTGCAAGATAGGAACTTGGTGCAGAATATGGATTTGGATGGGCATGTAGGGTTGGAGGAGCATATAGAGGTTTTAATCCAACAATGAATGTTCTTGACATGGCATCATAAGCCTAGATAAAAAGTAAAATCAATAGCATTAGTTTTAATTTGTCAACAACAATAAGAACAAGGTTGACCAAAAAAATCTATAAACAAAGTCATAACCTTCATAGAGTTTGAACAATTCGTCAAGGATATGTTTGGCAAGTCATACAACCTTGTGCCTTATCTTCCTCTTTACCCGTCGAGCTTCAGGCTAAAAAAAAATCATAAACTACTACCATAATTTATTTCATACAATCAAAGAACTAACAGATAAAAAATAAATAATAGTATCTACGATCTACCAATTACCCCGACCCCCCACTCTACAAGATTAAAAAAATGGATAATTATTGCAATATTTAGTGGGATGCATGCAATTCTCTCTTATGCATCATGTGTACCTAGATTCCACCTTTTGCACTTTTTAATGAAACTCGTTTCTTATAAAAAATAAAAAAAAATAGAGCTTTTGTGCACAAACTTCTCCCAGTTCCATGTTCATTTTGTGTCAATTAATAGTGTCTCTTCTGTACTTTGTTTTTTAAGATCAGTGGGTGTAGATGGACTTTGTGAAAATTTATGTATGCATTAAGTAATCATCTAATCATGTTTCTCAAGTTGGGGAGTTGTATGTCCCTATCCATTAAATTGAGAATCAATTTTCGGGATTTGACTCAAGGAAAAAAAGGAATCAATGTAAGAAACAATGTCTCCGTGCAAGAACTTGTCAACAACCTATACAGTTATCTGACATTATAATTTAGAAAACTAAATAGCAAATCTTCTTTTGTAATGTTGGAGATTTTGAAATTGAAGGTTACTGAAGTATCCCTTTTGTGATTTTCCTTGGTTATGATTAAGGGCTTTTCATGAGAAACTCTCGAGAAGGCAAATAACATGAAAAGAGGACAATGAATGTTAATGGCTAAACATGAAAGTTACTATAATATCTCTATATAGAAGGTACTATTATTGAAATATCAACAATGTTTTTTTCTTTTACCATTTGGGGTTAAAGAGTTTAACTCATCTATTGAAACATAAATGCATGTTTGATCGTGTTCACTTAATTGTAATTGTCAAGAAAAATGTTGGTAGTTCTAAAATATCATCTAAATATTGATTAGTGTAGGTACACAGATCATGAAGATATAGAGAGTGAAAGAGAGGTGATTACCCTGAATGTTTTGCATTGAGCGAGGGAGGAATGTTGAGAAAGGGATGCTGAGTGAGGAAATTCTAGGAGAAGAAGAGAAGAAACGATTTTTGGGGGGGGGGGGGTTCTTTATGAGAGAAAGGAGGGAGAATTTGGAGTTGATTTTTTCTCTTGTTTTAATCCAAGTCAACATTTTTCGTGCGGTGTGTTTAACTTAAAGGCTTATGTGTAGCACCATTGTTTTATTAATAAAAACGTCGATCACGAATTTGTCTTTTATGACTACATTACATTTTTATCCATGAATTTTATGAGGATATAGGATGTATTAAAGGGCAGTGCCTACCTACCCAAGGTGGACAATTGCCCAATCCTCTCCCTGCCTCCATTTGGTCAGGAGAGACACTTGCGAGCCTCATTCCCCAACACCAACCCATATATGCAGGTTTCCCTGTATGGTCACTAGGTGGGCAAACGGCCTCGTAGGCTATCTGAAATTTACCAAACAAAAACCAAACATATTTTCAACCTTCAAATCAATAGATTCAACCTCCAAGTCAAAAGATCCAACCTTGAAATCTATAGATCCAACCCCAAATACATTAGTGGTCGCGACTGGCAGTTGGATCCAACATGGTGATTACCCATGACCCACAATCACGACTTGCCTATGGGTGTAAAGATTCTAGGGAAGAAAAGGACTGAGAGGGGAACAAAAGGAAGAACATAATAAGAGGAAGAGGAGAACAAGATGAGAAGGGCGTCGATGTGAGAGGAAAGAGAGAGGTGCCAATGTGAAAGGAAGGAGAGGAAGAGAAAGAGAAGGGGGAGAGAAGAGAGGTGGGCGCCGAGAGAGAGAGAGAGAGAGAGAGAGAGAGATTAGGGTTGTTAGGTTTATATAGATGTTTATATAACTATATATATTATGTTGGCAATTGGGTTGCCCGCCAATCCCCTAACGGGACGAGAATATTAGGCAGACAAGCCAAGTTGTGGGATGTGATAGTTTGTACAACATGTATGTTTGACAAATGCTCGCTTTGAGGCTAGGACTATTGCTCCTCAGGGTGCTCAGCCAATATTGCAAGCACTCTTCTCTCACTTGGTGCAAGATGGTGTTACTCACCCTAACAACTAGTGTAGCGGGATTATGATGAACGAGGACTAAGACTCGTCCCCAAGCAACATCCATGCCATCACTTATGTTGCCCTACACTAATGGTTGGGAAAGCAAAGAGTCCTTCGAAGCCGAGACGAGCACTATGAAGAGTAACAGTGCTTGCCTTCAAGGCGAACACAACGGGAGAAGTTTAAAGGTCTTACCTTGTGTGAGCATAGAGTAACGGAAAAGTGCTCAACCACAAGAAAGACAATTCATGCTCAAGGCGAGCATGCATTACCATATAAAATAAAATTGTAGATATGATATATTAAAGATTAATCATGAATCAATACATAAATTGGAACCTAAAAATAAGAATTGCATTTGTAAAATGATAACAATGTTATTCCAATGGCTATTGTGTATTGTTACAAATTATTGTAGCACAAACATCTCGGATGGGGCGAGCACTCGCCCTGAAGTTTCTACCCAAGCAATGAAGCTGGCCCTGAGGTTCATTTAACCACAAGTGCTCGCCTCAAGGTTCTTCCAGTACTCAAACCAAAGATCGTATAATCATTACTCGAGATGACCGAGCAATGCCAGTTCAGTCAAAATACTGCTTGAGATAACGGAGCAAAGCAACACAATAACGCTTACTCAAAATTTTCGAGAACAGAGAGACAACAAGCCTTGCTCTAGATTACTGAGTAGAGCTGGAGAATAACTGTTGCTCAAGATAGCCAAGCAATGCTAGTCTAGTCGAAATGCTACTCAAGATAACCGAGCAGAGCAACCCAACAATCTTTGGTTGTGATCATGGATCGAGGTCAATCCGTGCAAAACACAAGCTCGAGGCAACCAAGCAGACTAACACATGCCACTAAGGCAAGCACTATTGCTTGTCCTGGTGCGAGTACTCTATGCACAATAATTCACAATTTTTTTAGATTTAAAAATTATTGTTCTTATATAATATTATTTGGAAAAAAATAGCAATTATGTTTATCTGATTTTCTCCAATAATTCATAAAAATAAATAATAATCTTTAGACTAATATTGTTATCATTTTACAAATTGCAATTTTTTTTAGGTCCAATTTATGCATTAATTCATGATTGATCTTTAATTTATCATATCCATCGTTTTATTTTCTATGGTCAGCGTCTCAACCGGCTGCATTCGTTCTTTGAGAAAGAGATTGGTTCTACCTTCGGTTTTGACTTCACATGCAAAAAGCCAGGACAACGATAGAAACACAACTCCTTTTATAACTCTGTTTAAAATGGAGGATCTTTTTTATAAATTAATGATACTCTTACAACTCTATTGTATAAAAATTATCCTCAATTTGAAAGAGTAAAAAATAGTTGTAAAAGGAGTTGTCTCTATGGTTGCTGAAAATGCCATCATCAACTTGAGCAGAACGTGTGTTAAATTGCAGAACGTCAAAAGGAGAGCACTGCTTTCTATATAATTACAGCACACAATTCAATTCCAGGCAATCTATATAAGTTTTTAAGTCGTGTAAGCATATATTCTTTTGCTAACTAACTTATCCCCCAGCCTTAAGGGTTTCTAACTGAATCTACGTTTAATATTCATAAGAGGAACCAATCCCTTTGCCGTCTCTGGCTTAAGAAATTTGATGCGTTGTGGCAGGTGAGCCTGTCATTGAAATAGTGGTAGATATGTTCAGACCTGCAGATGCTAAGAAGGTTTAGGAATTGGAGAAGTGCTAGTGACAGATGAATCCATGGGGGAGGGCTCGGGCTCTGGTGAGTTCAACTCCATAGCCATTTCCTTAGACGCATGCATGTTGACCTTTATCCTGCATTCACAAACAATGATGTCAGTTTCAATTTTGTATTAGTTCAAACACTGCTCACTATATGGCGGCAAATCAAGGAACCAAGGTGTTCTTCAATTTTCTGAGAAGCATAGTCTCTTCACCTTACCATGACACAATTTGCAGGCTTCATATATATATGTGTGTGTGTGTGTGCGCGCGCGCGCAAGCAACAGAACCAAATAAGGCAAGTAACGGTTATTGTTTACCTGTTGTGTATGTTGACATACTCGTCGGTTTCATCCAATATTTCCTCCTGACATGAGAAAACATTTGAACTGAGATAACCATATATCACAAAATTCAAAAAGAATACTCCACCATTTAAGAGGGGCTTTTCAATAGGAGTTTCAGCTGCATATGACCAATATATTTTTTCAATTAACCTAACCCATCCTTGAGAATTGAGGTCAAACGTAACCCATATTCACTTCTTAGTACAGAAAATGGAAAAGAATGGGTCCATGCCACACTCCTTATAAACAGATGGGAATGGACTTCCTCTATAATAGTCATCAGCATGATCATGATAGGAAATATGACTATGACAATCGTAAGGACCAGAAGATGATTTGACCCAAGTACAGGGATCCATTCTTTATGTTTACCCAGCGATGACTTTATAATGAAGAAAAGATTACCTGAAGAAGTTCTTCAATGACATCCTCCATAGTAATTACACCAACAACCTCTTCATTGGATGGGAACTCTGGAATTGGAACATTTTCGATGTCCAGAATGCAATATGAACAACCTCTATGTCGCCTTTTATAGGCAGTAGACAGCGGGGTCTTCTCTATCTGTTGACCTCTATCGTTCTTAGTCACACCTGTCCGAGAATCTTGTGATTTTGATTCAGTCCCCAAACTTTGAGTGGCAGAAGTAGGGCCAACATCAAGATTATCTGGTTCTACACAAAGCAGATGAATAAGAAATTTTCCAAAAGAAACAGATGCAAGAACCTAAGATATTAAGGTATGACAAACCTATAAGGTCATATCAATCTCAAAATATTTGTAAAGACCTAAGACTGATTAAAGCAGCATTAGTTAGGCATGATCAGTCATAATTATATCATCAACTGCGACATCGTTAATGAACAAGTGGTGAAAAGGACACATATATGAGTTGAGGACTGGAAATAGTATTTAAAAGGAAAAAAAGAAGAAACACGCAGCAGTACCACCAATGCAATTACAGGATTCAACTATTTCAGAAATTGATGGGTATAAGAAATGAAATTAAGGCAGAGACATCACTGGTCACAGAAAAATTAGGCACAAATTAGGCCAAAAAAGTTCATGAATCATGAATGCACATGGGATGAGAAGAACATACAAACAAATACAGGTCTTACACAACTATTGGCAGGATAACAGTAAATTGAATGAAGTATAAAAAGCTCAACTTTGATGTTCGGGAAAAAAATATAGCTCAAAAATGCCTGAAAAGCAAGCAAGTTGCTAATTCAACAATAGCATAAAAATATCCAAAGCTTCCTTCAGTCCCTGCTTCATAGAACCTTACCTTTACCCAGTGGTACCTCAGATTTGCCTCTGTACTTCCTACAACTGTCCTTAAATTCAAGTTGTTCAGCCCCCTTAACTTTCTTTGCTGTCTCTTTTTTCTCATTTAGATCCTTATATACAACAGCAATGTGGCTGTGACCCTTCTGAAATTCATTTAGAATATCATATAGTGGCATCTCCTCTGAAACCCTGGAAAGATCAGTCACAAAGCAAAACAAGACCATCAGAAAAGAGGATACAAAAGATATATAAAATTCAAAATATGACATCCACTAATGCTAATTATACTTTCACGGTCCATATTCCCTATATAATCATAGGCAAAATCATGTCTTCTCTCCACAGACTATAATCTAAAAATGCAGTATAATCCTACCTAGGAATTTTCCTTATGATCATTGTTCTCAAAGGAACTGCATCGTCTGGATCAACTGTCAACAAATTTTTAACCTGCACATAAATGGTATTAAGTTCGAGAGGATACAACAAAGAAGAGAAATCATCAAACAATAATTATGGAAGATTTTTGCCATGCAAAGGAACAACATTGACAGTACTACGAAACAATTGCAGATTATTATGTTTTGGGGCAAACAAGGCTTAAGTTATAATAACTCCTAGCTACGGACCATCTTATAGCGCTAACCTTTTTCTTTTTTTATAAGTAATAAGAGATTTTATTCCCAAGAAGAGGCATAAGCCCAAGTACATAGGACGTATACAAAGGAAATACCTACTAAAAACGAAAGGAAATCTAAAACAGATTCCGGAAATTATCTTCCATTACAAAAGTTTTAGCCCACAAACTCAAAGTACTAAAGAAAAAATCCCTAAGGTCTCCCAATGAATGTTCTTTGTCTTCGAAGCATCTCCCATTCCTTTCAAGCCATAGGCACCACATGAGACAAGGAACCATCTTCCAAACATGAACAGCATTCTTGCTACCCTTCAATCCCTTCCACCATACCAATAAATCCACCACTTCCTTGGGCATTACCCAAAGTAAACCAATCCGATTCAAAACCTCATTCCACAAGAACCTGACCACTTCACAGTGAAGAAGTAGGTGATTAATAGTTTCCCCATCCTTCTTGCACATGACACACCAATCAGCAATGTACATACCTCTCCTACTAAGATTTTCAGTAGTCAAACTTTTCCCAGGGATACCACCCAACAGAAAAAAGCAAGAAAAAGGTGTAAATGAGTATACATGAACACCTTTTATTTTACAGCATTAAGATGCAAATGAGCATCATCTCAATCACACCATATTTCTGTGTATGGGTACCGCCATCTGCATCCTTCTATAACAACCATGTTCTGAGTCAAATAGCATCAAACCTTACTCGATTTAACTGACAACGAAACATACACAGTAGGTCAGGTACCTTATTTCTGCAGTAACTAATCATTTAAAAAATTAAGGGGTTTTAAAAGCATCCCCCTGGCAGTTTCACGAGTGCCAATCTGGTCGCTACATTTTCAATTTGACAATTGATCCCTTGGACTTAAGGTTCACGACAAATCAACCTTATTGTTAACACTTTCTATTAAAGTTCAGAGTCATATTGTCTATATTTTTAAATGACTTAATTAACTACCATTCCTTAATGATCCAAGATTTTTTTACCACCATAGACGATACTACAGTCACAAACCAAACACTATTAAACCTCCAGTCCATGACCTGATAGAAAACTTGGTATTAAGCAAGCAATACAATATGTGATTGGGGTCTTCCTTCTGTATTAGTGCTCTGTCACTGATTGAGAAAGGAAAGGAAGCCTTCTTGTGCTTTCAACCATATATGCAGCGTCTCTATTTATCCTTTCCTTACGTTCAGCTAGTACGCTTATTTCTTCCAACAAAAAATGTTAGGAATTTAATCCTACACCAAATATAAATTGCTTCCTACACCAACATTACCTATAGTTGTTGGATTAAGACCGTGGATGAAGCAACTCACCATGGAGCATTTTGGGGACAGACTCTATGAGGTGACTGTGGGCAAGGAAGAGGGATGGCAGGGATAATGATGGCTGAGACAATGCCCTAATACCTGAGGTTGATGTTTACCTTCTAATGCGAGCAGTGCCAGACCTTGGTGGGTGCAAAATGAAGCTTAAAGGTACCTTGGCCAGCAAGGCGGGTCCTGCAGCCATGACATGGGGGATCGAGACAGCATAGCTTGTGTGGCCCATTTATCTCAACTATGTCATTAGAAGGGGAAGCACTCAACTGCTCAAGTGGAACTCATCTGAAGACCCATTTATCTCATCAGTTCCTAACCTTAGACTACCTTCATGTCACTTCCTTAAATTCGCACTTCACTAACATGCTTCGTCTGTGAGTTAACTAATCTACTAGGAATACTCCTTAATGCCACACACTAGATCCTTGAGGCTCCCAAAGTAAAAGTTGTAAACAGGCAAAAAGGCCAATATATGGTCTCAAGCAATCTCCTCAGACTTGGTTCAACAGATGAAGTTTGGCTATGACGAAGGTAGATGTGTTTACACTAGAATAGTAGCCATTTACCAAACAAAACTACTTGTAAAAACCAGCAGAGCAACCCATTCCGAACAGCACAATGATTAGAAATATTTATAATCTTCTGACCCATTCATGCAGACTGGCAAATACGATTAGAACATTTATAGCTCCGATGTAAGCAAAGAATTGTATTGCAGCAACAAAATGGGAGTTCTGTAGAATAACATAATAAAGATATACAAATAAGAACCAGGCCCAACTCCACAGCATGCTAGATTGGTTCACTAATCCAATAAGGCACTCTGAGAGCCTGAGGATCTGTAACGTTATAGAAATACAAATATAAGAGTTATGGGAGTTGAATTACAAACTCTCTCAAAAAATCAACAAGAGAAAGATAAACTCCTATCTGACCAACAAATAAAGATACAGCTTATCAAAGATAAACTTATCTAAGAATGTCAATATCTCAATTAAGGTTTGAACACAGACATTAATAAAAGGGAAAAAAGAAAAAGAACAGAAAAAATAGACATGATCATGCAAACAAGGTACATTATCCAAGCAGATGAAAAAAACATATGTAGAAGTGTTGATATCAACAAATTTATACGCCAAATTACGCACCGAAAAAAAAAAAACCCATACACCACATCATTCTAACAGAAGAAAATGAAATACCAGAACAAGTCCAATTATGTTCTTTTGGTTTCCAGCATAAACCGGGACTCTACTATGACCCTTTGTCATTATCGCATTCAATGTTTCCCTGTATAGTTGAGAGAAAGAGAGAGAGGAGGGGTTAGAACACAATGCATAAATATGCAGGAGAGAACTAAACAAGAATCCAGAAACCCACAAATCAAGATTTGCATCCAGATCAAGGGAAAATGCATTCGATATGGGGGTCATGGCATCTTTTGCAGTCTTTTCAGTCAATTCAAGAGCCCCAGTGATGATAGTAGTCTCATCATGTGTTAAATCCCCGCCTTTCCCGGCCTAAACAACAAAACAGGTGTATACCATTTTACATCAGAGAACCAGGGGGAGTGGGATATAGTCCAGCACAATGAAACGTAAGCCATTAGGTAGACGTCTATCTGGAAATAAATCTATAAAATTCCAAGGAGACGGTTTCAACATGTCTAATGCAAACTATTTTATAACTTCAATTGCAGAAACTCTAAAGCTGAACATCATACCTCATTGCCATGGAAATTCACAAAAGTTTTGAGCTCCGCTCGCCGTAAGAGGACAGCATGTCCCTTACCCAACATCCAATCCAACACCTACACTTAGAACTATAGCGTTAATTTAAAAGAAGAAAACAACAAACAAAGCTTGAACATAAGAAAAGAATAACATATACTATTTTTTTTTATAAGTAAAAATGTATTAATAAAGAATAGCATACACTATTTTCCACAACACTAAATCAAATAGCCAACCCAACTTGAACAAAACACAGTTAACAAACATATAACTTCATATAATCTCTCTGTTCATTCTACCTTACTAATTGGATAAGAAAGAGGAAAGAACAGCAAAAGAAGAAGGCGAACTAGGGGAGCCATGGTTGCTCCAACCCTCAAGCCATAGCGAGTGCAGACTGCTTGTGGCAAAATCTGTAATGAAATATAAGCGTGTATGGAAAAAAAGAGAGTAACAATTAGTGCAGGCAAAATACATTAGGAATAAAATATTCACATTTTGAGTTGATGATGAACTACCTCACCAAACATGAGGATGAGAGTCACTGATATCAGTATTGCTGCCCATGGAGGCACAAGCTTGTCCAAGAATACGGGAAGGGCCTGAAGAGAGAGAAAAGATTTTATTTTTGAAAAAAGAAAAAAAAGAAAAGAAAGATGATATAACAACTGACATGATTAACAATCTTTTAACCAATGTACTCTAGCTTCCCCAAGAATCAAATGGTTACCTCCATTGCTAAGGAGTTTCCAATCAATAGTGTACAAAGTAGAAGATGCTGATTCTTTACCACTGGAAATATTTTAGCTGCCAGATAAAAAAATAAAAAAAAAAAAAAAATCACATAACTTTGTCTCTTCAGTCCAATCCATGTGATAATTTCCAATAAATACTATTAGCTCAGGTATTTGCTCATTATGCAGTGAGTCAACTCAACCAAGTGAATATACAAAAAGATATGTAACATAGGCTATGTTTACGTATATGTAAAACATATGATGGAAAGTATTTCCTACAATTTCTGGTGTTTGGTGGAACTGAGAGATGCCACCGAAGGAAAAATGTCCCCGAGATCAAAGAAAAACTCTGTTATGGGCAGAAAATAACTTCTGCTATTGCAAAGAGGGAACGATTATTTTCCTTACTCTGTCTCACCTCACTCCTCTCTATCTACTCAAAAAAGGTGGTATATATAAAATAGCTAAGCAAGAGATGGTAGCACCCTATGGGGGAGATAGAATCGAGGGTTAGTGTTTTGGTTTCTGATCTAGGTTTGGATTTCTTTTGTGTTGCTAAGAATATTATATGGGCTTTAGACGTCGAAACTCAATGGGGGGCGAGGGACCCAATCAACCAATCAGCCTGTTTATTTCCCACGTTATTTTATTTTATTTTACAAGTAAGCTATAAGTCTTGAGTTTTCTTTTCTTATTTTTCTAGTAACGACTAATATTTGCTCCCACACAAAACACATTATCTATTGAGAAAGTTAGCTTTAAAATACAAATTTCTAGAATCACCGTAAGAGCACCTGAGAGTGGCAATTTTGATCTTGATGAAACTCAAGTATAAGAAGAAACAAAAACAAAATAGTGTCATTTACTTATAAAAAATAGTTGATAAAGATGTAAACAAAAATCTTATATTCCTATATCCACACAGAGAAAAAAGAGAGCATACAATGAAAATTAGTATTCATGTATAAACTTTTATATAATTAATAATTGTTCCTACTTCTCTCTCTAATAAAACAGCAGTTATCTCATTGCTGAGATTTCGCCTTACCATAGATCCTCAACAATCCTGTATGCACCAAAATTCTCATGGACAAAGAAGGTCCATTTATGTAATGACCCCAGAAAAGTTCAAGCCATGTGTAGATCTATACTCCAAAAGGACTAGTAAAGTTAACAATTAGAGCCCCTTGGAATACTCTAAAAGGCAAGAAATTTTCCCTTACAAGCATTGTGGGATCCCATTTACCACCTTCCCACACAATATGGAGCATTACAATGTTCCACCTTAAATTCTAGAGGTCCTCTCATCAAGTCATTTCATTATAGGTGCCACAACTCAAGTCCCATGCTTCTAACTAGAGATTGGCTCTGATACTGTAACGAACTCGATGAAAATCCAAATCCGACTCTATTCTCTAAAAGGACTAATCAAGGTAACAATTGGGAATCATTATAAAACCAGATTGGTGCAAGCCTTAAGAGCCAACCTCACGTTGACATCCAAGGGGAGAAAATTACAAACAGAGTCTCTCTGTTAATGAAATCTCTTCATTTGAAAATTTGAAAATCATTTTAGAAAAATTAGACAACTGCCTTTCTTTTCTTAGTTCCCATATTTAAAGGATTACAAGTGCTAAAGATCAGGAAATAAACTACGAAGGTATTGCCGATATAGCAATCCGAGTCTTGAGGGAATAAAATAAGAAAGAATTAAACAACTTAGCAACAAAAGTTTGAAATAAAAAGATAAGAATGGCTAAAGATTCCAATATCTGACTACGTCCTCATCTCCCACAATTTAAGGAGTAATGTTCACCTGGGAGCCTTGCTCTCTATTTGCATCAATTGCCGGCCACTCAGAAGAACTTGACTCCAGCAAGTTTTGAAGTACATAGGCAGTAAATAAATCTGGGTGAAGTCGATTGAGTTCCGAAGCTTGTAGCCAAACGGAATCAGACTGGGGACGATTTTTCCATCACACTAAAAATTTGTAATACCCTCCGCGCCGCGTAGTAACAAACTGGTGATCGAGTATCGACGCAATTTCATCTTTTGGGGCTATATGCGTTGGAACACGAATAACCGCATCTTGTTGGTTAAATGGATCCGAGGTTGTTGTCATTGGTTCCTCTGAATCATGAAATTGCGTGAGATCTTCAATGTTGAAAAGAGGACTGATTCCGTAGTCAA
>QEOT01123308.1:19779-55314 GCA_003123785.1 Pterocarya stenoptera | reverse complement strand
CAATCCCAGCTCTATTATGAAGAGTGAGTTGTTACAATAGAGTGATCTAAAATTACTCCATTACTATTCATTATTTTATCATTACTTTTTACATACTTTTTATGACTTTTTACTACTATTTAATATTTTTTCATTACTTTTTCACTACTGTTCATAGATTATTTGAGATTACCTTACAACCCAAACAGCGCGACTCACCCCTTCCAGTTACACCGTCAGTTTTCATCATGCAAGCGACGTGAATTGTAAACATCTTTTCCCACACACCCCTCACGGTCAGCTTGCACGTTCCGCTCTCTCTCCCGTGGGTTACGAGGTGTCCCCTCCTTAAAGGTTGGCCAGGGCCTCATTCTTTCACATTCAAGCAGTACCCTTTTCTTTTTTCTTTCCCTAACATTTAGAGTGTTTGTCTTTTGGACTGAAGTTGATGGCCCATAAACTTTCTTCTCATTCCTCAGGTAAAGCATAGAGTACCGAGATTCTTCCTTAGTAACAAGATGGAGTACGTCGTGGGAGTTCACAATATTTTGAGGTGTATCACTGGTTGGAATTCACTTCTTGGTCTGATATCGATGTTGTGTGTAGTTCCTTTTGAATATCGAAGTACATTAATTGTAGAAATCGAGTCCTTGACAATGGGCTGTAGACTCGGAGGGATTTGCCGCAAAGTCTCTCTTTTCCCAAGGATTTTTGCCAATAAACTTCAGCTTCCTTTTTGTTGTTTAGTGTGGGATGTCTTGGATTTCGCTGGTTGGCTCTGACACAGCTCCACCCCGACACGTGAAGGATTCTCATGTCTTGCTGTGTCATTTGGCATTAGGCATTACAAGGTTTGGATGAGGAGTTGCCAAATCTTACTATGAGGGAGTTCTTCTACACCCACCAAATCCTACATCGCGAGGGCAACGTGTGTCGTTAGGTCTTGGAAGGGGCCAAGATTATTCTCTTGGAACCTCAATACAACTGGGTAGGCGATTGGATGAAGAGATTTTTCTTTGTGTCCAGGCAAGGTTTGGAGTTCCTCTCGTGTAAGACAATCTGTCAGGAATTCCTTGTTAGAGCCGTATGGGGTATTGTCCCAGACACCTTGGATTTCTCGGTGAATCTATCCATCCAGGAACTATCGCGTGTTGGGTGGGTTAGAATCTGGGTTGAGCCCCACCCGAATGACGTGTGGAGCGAGTGTTGNGGCCAGAAGTTGGGAGAAGTTTCTTCGATCATACTTCCTGAGATAGCCCTAGGTAAGGGGCCAACCCCTGATGTTTTGGCGAGTTTTGGCTCGGGTTGTAGAAATGATAAGGTAGAAACATTGTCGGACAGTGAGTTCCATGCAGCTGAACTTGGCGAGTCCTCTTGCTGACCAAAGGGTAGGTCGACCATTGAGGGCCCTTTGAGCCTGGTGGAAGGCGGCTAGGAAGGCTCCGTTCTCCTTCCAGGCTACTTCCTTTTTACCTTGCCAGAATGACCCTTCTCTCATAGCGAGCCGTGTAGCGTGGAATCAAAGACCTGTGTGGACGCCGTCAAGGTTGCCACATGCTAGCTCAGGGGGATCCTATCTCCGGTACACTTCTCACTCCTCCTTCGGTTCTCATGGTTCCTAGCCGCTTGGATTTTGGATTACCAAGCTGAGAAGGAGAGATAAGCTCGTGAGTTAAAGAAATTCACAATACAAGCCCACGAATGGGCACTTTGGCCTAGGACTGAGAGAGATGATGTGGTAGGATCCCACACTCGTATTTGAATGAGACAACACTCAGAAGAGGACACTTGGGAAAGGTGTGCCCCTCCTCAACTCTAAAGGTCTAATCGTAGAGCCTCAGCCTTAGGGAACATGTGGGGTTGGAGTCAATAGTGTTGGGCGTCGAGGGGAAGGGGGGGACTGGGACACTTAGGAGATGTGTTCCCCTCCTTGACTCAGGAGGTCCTAGCGTGGAGCATCGGCCTTAAAGACTAGGCAAGATCTGGCGTCAACTACACTGGGTTTTGAGGGGGGGGGGGACTGGGACACTTGGGAAAGGTCTGCCCTTCCTCGACTCTGGAGGTACGAATGCAATGCATCTGCCTCAAGGACTAGGCAGGATGTGAAGTCAACTTCGCTTAGTGTTTGTCGAGGGGAGACTGGGACACTTGGGAGATGTGTTCCCCTCCTCGATTTGGGAGGTCTGAGCATGGAGCATCGGCCTCAAGGACCAAGTGGGATGTGGAGTCAACCGCACTAGGTGTCTTATGGGAGATTGGGACACTTCGTTTGAAGTATCGTTTGGTCCTCCTATTACTGGCAGTCGCCTTTACCTTTGCCTCATCTTGCTTCTAGTCTGCCACGTCCAAATTCGCGTGTTGGTCATCATCATTCACCCTTTCTTCGAAGTGCTGGACCCGAGACATGGGCATGCCCACCTCTGTAGGCATGACTGCCTAACTCCGTATACCGGGGCAAAAGGAGTTTGCCCAGTCGAGGTTAGCACCGAAGTCCTTTACGCCTATAGCACGCCCGACAGTTCTTCTACCCATGTCACAACCCCGCCCTAGATGAACAGGGCGAGGCAGGACACTTACTTTCTTCTTCCATTTCCTTTATTATTATTATTATTAAGTTACGGGATGTTTATATATATATTTTGTTTTTGTTCTACGCTACAGTAGTAACGTGGGATACGCGTGGACATGACATACTTGCACTCTGGGTTTCTAATCAAAGGGATGGAGCACCTAATAGTCAATTGATTCAACATTCTAAAAAAAAAAGGATTCTCAAAGTCTCCATCATTCAAATATCAACATAAATAGTTCTCAACATAAAAAAGGACTCAGTCCCTACAATACAACCAAAAAGGTGGCAAGCCATCATTTGAGGGGTTGCCCCACCATAGAGTTTACAACATAACCAACAGAACCACATTGTTTAAAGTAAATAACACAAAACGTCCCCAACATGGGACCCACCCTAAATCCATAACCAAAGGCATTAACAACAACGAACCGGGGAAACATTAAACATCAGCCCCTCCCTCTTCAGCAGTACCCAGCTCCGCAGCTCCTTCGTCAATACCTGGACGTTTAAAACATAAACACAAGAGTGAGTCTAATACTTAGTAAGTAGTACACCAAGCCGTTAACTTATTAACCACATAATCTTTCTTTTGAAAACATGCATACATAACATTTGCAAATTCTTGACGGTGCCTATATGCATAAAACATTCTTAAGAATTAAACCATACTTTCATGCCTAAACATGCTTTCTATGCTTTTTATCTTTTCACTTTCTTAGGCCATTGTACACTATTACGCCTCGTATGCTAGGGTTAACGGTCTTTTGGACCAATGGATTCGCCTATGGCAACGGTTGGAATCCCATTCCGTTAGGGCGCAGTACTGGGTGCACTACCAGATACTACTACCCAGCATTGCCATCTGCCCATTCATTCATTTGGGTAGCCCTTCTTCATTTAAGTGGCCATTACATATTTTCATACATTGAACATTCATTTCATTCTTTCCTTTCTTTGCATTCTTTCATTTTCATTATATTTTCTTAGTCTAATGCACATGCTTTTATTAAAAGGTTTCATGTCATGCTATATAATTAAATAAGACATTAGCTATTTAAACGAGAGCATGCATAAAGAATCTCGTGATGCATTACCATATACCATACACACAATTGTAAGTATCATGGTGCTTAAGAGGGGCGATCAAGAAGAACTTATACATAATATATTTTCATACTTACTCTATTTTTAGACGAACATTTGAGAAAAGAAAGAAACATCATTTCATAAGGGAACTTGTGTAAGGAGTATGGTCATAGCTACTTACCTGCGAGCTTTACTTAATAGTTTCCTTTGAATCTTGAAAACAGATTCCTATTCAATAAAATGAGATAGGCACATTAATATTCACCTTACTTGGAACTTAACTAATCAATACTCTTACGTGCTAACTTAAATTCTAAACCTTGGAATCAAGCATTTCCTTAACCCGTTTATCTATCCAACATACATAATGTTAGCTCACCACATTAAAACCCTTATCCTATACCATTTAAAGAGACTCATGAAAGCACATTACCCATTGGTTGCCCCTTTTAAAAAGGTTATTATTTACCACATAAGGATGGGCTGAAATCATAGGTTAAAACACACAAATGGGCAGGAATTTAAATAAAAAGGGAAAGGTATCAAGGAAGTATTTCAAATCTGGAAATTTTTTAGTGAAGGGGCATTGGACAATTTTTGCAATACCATTGTAGGAGATAATTCCATCAAAAGACCAATGTTTACAAATAAAATTTTTGTCACTTCATTTCAAAGGTTTCTCATGCTATCATCCATCTTTAATTGAGCCAAGGTAAATTTAACCAAGAATTTAATGGGCCAATTAGACTTCAATAGAAGGGTAGAAGGAAAATTCTGAAACTTTTGGACAGCCCATAGGCTTAGTGCTTTCATGCTTATGAAACATCCTTTACTTAACCCAAACTTCAACTACATAAATAAACCATATTAAGGATATAAAAAGCTTAGGGAATCGTTTCTTTTCTTCTAAAAAAAACAGATTATAAACATGGGTATAGCACTTGGCAAACTCAAAGTTTCCAAGATAACTTACTAGTTTAAACTAAAATCCTTAGAAGCTTACTTAGGCCAATAGTTCAATAGGAAAGACATGCTTGAAAATCATAACCTTAACTCCATCTATGTAACACATAAACGCATGGCTTAACAAGAATTAAATCATGGCTTAGCTTGATTAAAATGCAAGGAAAACTATCACAAGGTGTCTTGCAACACACGGCTGGAACCCAAAAACAGAGCACACACACACACGACTGGAATTTAAGGCAAAACATAACACATGGCTGGAACCAAAAAAACTGAGACACACGACTGGAAAATCAACAGAAAAATAAAGCATAACACGGCTGGAATCACAGAACAAGTGCATGGCTGGGAACCCAGAAAATCAGAGCATCATACGGCTGGAAAATCAACAGAAAAATAGTATGGTTCGGCACACACACACCACACTATTACCTCTCCATCCAACTTCACTTAGATAAGACACAAAATAGGAGGAACAAAGAGGAAATCAGCACAGAAAACACTTCATATGGATCAGCTTGCATAGAAATTCTGAAACCCCCAAATATAATTGCTTAACCCACTAAACATGATTCTAGATTTCACAAGAAATCAAGAGAAAATAGAGTATTACCTAGCTCAGCAAGTTACGAACTGAAGGAGGAGAAGAAATCCAAGAAACCGAGCCACGATTTTCGTCCTCCTTGAAGGAGATTCAACCGAACCCAAGCTTGAGAGAGAAGAGAATCGGCTTGGAGAAAGAGGAGGTGTGGTCGATCGGTGCTAGAGGAAACCGAGAGGGTCCTTTTTCGTGGGGTTAAGAATGGCTGGGATTAGTGCTTGAGGAAGCTTCTCCCTTGGCTTGCTCTGGAAGTTGAAGGTAACGTGTAAGAGAAAAAGGAAAAGAAAGATCCAAAGGCTTAAGGGAGAAGGGTTGGTCAACTCTTGTACAATCGAGTCAAAGCTTCCTTTGGAAGCTAAGGAACGGATGGTGTAGATCAAAGCTTAGGAGATGTTTTTTCTTAGATGCTCATCCTACGGTGGAGAAGGTTTGGGCCACTTCTTCAATTAAATAAAAAGGTAGGGGCTTAAGGCTAATATATTATAAGATCTAAAAATATTCCCTTAGGTTATTTTAATGACCCACATAAAAATATGAGAGCACACACCTTAAAATAAAATAATAAATATTTAAATCATAAAAATCTTTCCCTCAAAAAATATTTAACTGGAGAAATTAAATTAAAGAAATGACATAAGAGCCTACGTAGTAGGATGCGGGTATTACAACCCAGGTCCCTGTCTTGGCCGCTAAGCTCTTTTTGAGGATTCCCACGAGGGTCTTGTTGGTGGCTTCTACTTGGCCGTTGGCTTTTGGATGTCCGGGGGATGAGTATTTAGGCTTTATTCCCAATTGGGCGCACCAGCTCCAATAGTGAACCAAGTCAAATTGGCTTCCGTTGTGAGCTGTGATAACCTATGGGATGTCGTACCGACACACCACAACCTTCCATAAGAATCGGGTCACACTTGTGAGGTGATGGTGGTGTTGAGTTTTGCCTTGGCCCACTTGGTGAAATAATCTAGTGCTAGCAAGAGGAACTTGGCGCTGCCTTTTACTTTCGGCATTGGCCTGACTATGTTTGTCGCCCATTGCGCTAAAGGCCAGGAAGCAGCGTTGGAAGTCATCTCCACTGGTAGGCACTGTGACATGGGGGTGTGCGTCTGGCATGCCTTCCACCTATGGACGATTTCCTCTGCGTCTCGAGGCTAGTAATAGCCTGCTCTTAGTGCTTCCCCTGCCAAGGCTCTCCCACTCGAGTGGCTGCCACACACCCCTCATGTATCTCAACCATGACGTACTGGGCCTCTTCTGGGGAGATGCACCTAATGAGATGGAAGGAGAAACCCCGTTGTTTGTACAGTTTCTCGCCTAACATGGTGAAGCATGCAGCCCAATTCTTCACCTTCCTCACCTCTTCTTTCTGTGCTGGGTGTTCTCCCGTGGTTAGGAATCATTCTATTTCTCGAGCCCATTCCAGTACGGCTCCCCCAACTCGGCCATCATTACCCCTACTGCGGGAATTCCACGACCCACCTAGTTGCGTCCCATTGTAACTCAGTGTCATCCATGTCCGACCCTGGCCAATCGATCTACTTTCCAATTGTCCTTCCAAGGGATATGTTCGATCTCAAAACTCCAGAATTGGTCATGCTCTTTCCACACCTGCTGGAGTTAGAGTTGGAGTTTCTCGCCCTTCACCAAGTATTCCCCCTTTACTTGATTCAATACCACCTCAGAATCTGCCTTCACCCTTACGTCCCTCACTCAGGAGAGGACAAGACCCACCAGAAGGGCCTAACAATCCTATTCATTATTGGTGGTCTTGAAGTCGAGCCTGGTAGCATGGTAGGTTTCTCCCTTTCATTAGAAACCATATATACCCCCCGGCCCCACCCTTCCTGCAGGATGCACCATTGACATAGATGTGCCACGGCTAACCCTCGGGCAGGGGCAGTGGATCCTCCATGCCTGGCCTTGTCATTTCGGAGATGAAATCTGCCAGAGCTTGTTGCTGGACTGCAGTTCAGGGGATGTAGTCGATATCATCGCTCAACTTGATCGACCAATTCACCATGCGTTCGGACACATCTGGGCTATAGAGGACCCTCGATGAGAACTTTGAAGGGATGCACCATGAAGTAGGATCGCAACCAGTGGGCATCCACTACTAGCACGAACGCCAGCAACTCCGTGGAAGGATACCTGGGCTTGACTCCTCTTAGTGCCCGACTAGTGTAGTAAATGGTACGTTTGGTTTGTTCTCGTCCCATACTTGCACTACCGAGACTGTGATGATGGTGTTTGATAGATAGAGATACAATCCTTCTCCCAGGATCGCTTGGCTCAGTAGTAGTGGGTTGGAGAGGTATGTCTTGAGCTGGGCAAATGCCCTCTCGCAGTTGTCCTCCCATTCGCGCATTTTCTGTAGCACCTGAAGGAATTGCGTGCACTTGTAGATGGATCGCGAGACAAACTGACTCAGTTGCACTAACCTCCCAACTAGCCTTTGGACTTCATTCAAGCTCGAAGGGGACTATATGTCGATCAAGGATTGGAACTTCTCCTAGTTTGCCTCTATTCCCTTCTCTGAGACCATGAACCCCAAGAAGTTTCCTGACCCGACTCCGAGTGCGCATTTTACAAGGTTGGGCTTCATTTCGTACTTCTGAATGATAGCAAAAGCCTCCCGCAAGTTGTCAAGATGCCCCCTAGGATCAAGAACTAAACTTCACCTGAGTCTTAGAGATGCTAGCAATCTCTNTTGACATAGATGTGCCACGGCTAACCCTCGGGCAGGGGCAGTGGATCCTCCATGCCTGGCCTTGTCATTTCGGAGATGAAATCTGCCAGAGCTTGTTGCTGGACTGCAGTTCAGGGGATGTAGTCGATATCATCGCTCAACTTGATCGACCAATTCACCATGCGTTCGGACACATCTGGGCTATAGAGGACCCTCGATGAGAACTTTGAAGGGATGCACCATGAAGTAGGATCGCAACCAGTGGGCATCCACTACTAGCACGAACGCCAGCAACTCCGTGGAAGGATACCTGGGCTTGACTCCTCTTAGTGCCCGACTAGTGTAGTAAATGGTACGTTTGGTTTGTTCTCGTCCCATACTTGCACTACTGAGACTGTGATGATGGTGTTTGATAGATAGAGATACAATCCTTCTCCCAGGATCGCTTGGCTCAGTAGTAGTGGGTTGGAGAGGTATGTCTTGAGCTGGGCAAATGCCCTCTCGCAGTTGTCCTCCCATTCGCGCATTTTCTGTAGCACCTGAAGGAATTGCGTGCACTTGTAGATGGATCGCGAGACAAACTGACTCAGTTGCACTAACCTCCCAACTAGCCTTTGGACTTCATTCAAGCTCGAAGGGGACTATATGTCGATCAAGGATTGGAACTTCTCCTAGTTTGCCTCTATTCCCTTCTCTGAGACCATGAACCCCAAGAAGTTTCCTGACCCGACTCCGAGTGCGCATTTTACAAGGTTGGGCTTCATTTCGTACTTCTGAATGATAGCAAAAGCCTCCCGCAAGTTGTCAAGATGCCCCCTAGGATCAAGAACTAAACTTCACCTGAGTCTTAGAGATGCTAGCAATCTCTGTACGTAAGTCAAAGATGGCATTGCAGATCTTCGTTCCCACCACATCAATCACCTATGATGTCTGTGCGATGATCTCTGCATGCACTATATCTGCAATCTCCTCACGAATAGTAGTGCATGAAGCCTCCTATGTAGATGTCTCACCTAATATGCCATGAACTCTCGAGTGTGCATCTCCCTGAGTCTCAATTGACTCTTGTAATGGGAGCATGAAGACAAAATCTCGAGCATCCTATGTTGTGTGACAAGGTTGAGGAGTTGATTGGTCCAATTAACTCCTAAACATGCTCATCAATATTTGGTAGGACTCTTGCATCTAATAGAAATCGTGTGATTAAGACCCCAAATGGCAATATATCTGTCAAGATCTAGTGGGCCTCTGATCTAATCCTAGTGAATATATAACTCACTAGGTCGACAGGCACCCCACGAGTGACGCATATCATAAATCTTGCCCGATCCATGTCAACCTCAGTCTTGTGCTACCAGAGATCAATGTTGTTGGCGATGATTATGTTCATAATCTTGAAGAAACCAGATAAATCAACCTAGTTGAGGAGTATAATGGACCCACAACTCACTGTCGAATCTCATGATCAGTAAGGCCATTGACTCCATCTACATTAGTGCCCTTGTCCTCAGCCATCTCCCCATCACTAGCATCCATAGACTCCCTAGGCACCACATTTGGATATGCAATAGGTAATCGAGGAATACCGATAAAATCGACGACTACATCTACTGAAAATGTAACTGATGTGCTCCGAACCAAGATTGTTCATGCATCATCATAATTGATGTGCTCTGAACCGAGATTGTTTATGCATCATCATGCCGATAAAACTCAGATACGATGTCAATGTAGAAAATAAACTCCCTCCCTTCATCATTATGGTCGATGATTGGTGTCCAACCATGCTCGATGAAGGTAGTTGCCAAGGAATGACACTCCCAAAGAAGATTTTGAAAGTCAAAGATCTTCACTTGAAGCTCTATGACGCCCCCAACCTCCACTTGAGATGAAACGAAAACTTAGAGCGTCGGGGCATGTAACTCAAGGTTACATACTCCCGTACATGACATGCAATGCATCCTATAAATGCAACTAGCAGAATACAATATTCGCAGTAGATTAAGGGTGAAAATATAACTTATGCCAGAATAACTAAACATATCCCAAATGCATTATTGACCATCATAGGTTCAAAACTACATAGTAGCATAAGCTAAACATAAAAGTCTCCAAAGTTAAATCAAACGCTTCATGCGTTCTTGAGCATGAAGGACTAAAACTATAAACATAAAGATCAAGTCTAGTCTCTCTTCGAGGTCTGGCTCCTCCTCAATTTGTTGGATCCAGCGCTCCATCTACCTTGTCCTCTTCAAATCTTGACATAACTTCTATCATTCCGAGTGTAATGATAGTGCGTCCACAAGGGGTGAGATTTACATAAAATCTCAGTAAGTTAAACAACCAACTTGCACAAAGATAAATTATCCATAAAGAATGATAAAAATATGAAATGCAGAAAAATGTGCGTGTGTCTTCCATCCAAATTCTTTAACATTTTTAGAAACATTGAGGCACATATTTTTTGTTTAGAGAACAAATTTAGTTTAACCATAAAAAATGTAGTCCCATCATAACATTTCATCATTATTAGTAATTCATATTTAATCGTAATATCATAACGTGTGGTATCGTCACATTTCCCCATATGCACTGCGAGTACCTGTCAGTGACCGTAGTACAACTCACGTTGAAACTACGTTATCTGCAAACTCGTTCGCAATGCATTTGTAATATAATATAACATTATCATAACATGTACACCCACTAGTATTAGGTATTATAACATTTGAATTTGCTCCAGCGTTCTTTAAAAAGAACCCATTTGAAACCCGTTGATTGTTCTTCGTCAACCCAGGGGTTACCACTCCATTCTTAAATACTCCATAGTGGACAGAGGAGTTCCACTATAATAATTTTCCATCCTAGCGTTTGGGGTTGCAATAAAAATTATTTTCATGCTGTGTTGAAAAAATTATTTCATGCCATGTGCATATGTAGTATGCTTCATGAAAAAAAAAATGACATTTATAGATTTAATATACTAAAATGGTGAAAATATCAATTGTCATATAAGTATGCACTCAATGTATTAGATGCCATTTATCAATAATGACAATTATAACATGAATGTGGCATTTATCAATAAATCATAAATAACTTATCAATGTGTAAGTTAGATGCCAACTTACAAACTTTCTAAACTTGAAAAAGGTCGTAGAGGGTAAAATCAAATTCGTACTAAGTTAGAATTAATACTACTATGGATGAGGTTCATAAACTAAGGCTTCAAAATGGGTATTTATAAAAATACCCCTAAACTTTTCAAAATTGGCATTAAGGCCCTAAATTTTTACTATTTGCAAACAAACCTCAAATTTAACCAAACTTCATGGACCTCATATCTTTTATATTCTAAAGTCATCTAAACTCTTAGAATTTTAAAATTCAAATTGGAATTAGCTCAAACACTCTCAATTAGTGGCATGCACTCTAGTTGATGCCTTCATGTGTTTTCAAATATTGATCCCTTTGAAGGCATGCTTAAGCAACTTTCTTTAATCACAAGCAATCACTATAATCCTTAATGATATGATAAAGGCTAATTCTTGGATAAGCAAGTTCATCCCAGCATTTAATCATGGCTAAGAACTTCAATCTTCATTAATCCTCCATTAATTAAGTTTGATGTTCTTAGTGCAAATCATCAAGGTATGATTTCAAAACTTATCCAAAATATGAAAATTTCATTCTTATCCCAATCAGAAGGTTTTTATATTCTTAATCATCAAACCTAGGTGGAACAAATCAAGCTTCAAGCCTTAATCACAACTTACTTAAAATCCAAGCATGTTTTGATGATCGAAACAAGATAGAATTAAAATCTATCAGGGCATGCTTCTAATAAAAAAATAAAACCTTCCATGATATTCTAAGATATTAATAAGTCATATCAAAACATACTTAAGACATGTCATAGCTAAATTTTCACTTAAAATAATTTAAGCATATAACCCATCCTGAATGAACCCGATTTTGAATCAAGCATGGTAATTTTTTCTAAATTCATCCAAAAATCACTCCAACATTTAAAATTACAACTTGACATGTAAACTAAGATCTAGATCAAGAATAATTACAAATTTCGTAGCCCACTCAAGCTCCTAGCATAAGAACTCACAAGAACTTTTAAGAACACTTAAACTCACTCACCTTTTGGTTTCTCTCAAGACTAAGGGGGAAGATGGCTCTCTATGCTCAAGGGGGAGCTGGAGATGAGGTGTGGAATAAGTTAAGGGGTGAATGAGATTTTTATAGGTGGCCAAGAGGGTGGACGCTTTGGCCTTGGTTCATGGGGATTGGTTGAGGTGGGCGGGGGTGTAAGGGCTAATTTTTCAAATTGTAATCCATCATTTTGTGTCACTTGTACAGAACGAAATAGTGTCCTAAACCACAATGGTTTCCTTTCTACAGGTTCTACATTGCTCCTATGGGTGTTGGTCAAATCGTGGTGCAAAGGAAAGAGGAGTAAAATCATCAAAACCATCCAAGGGGGCTGATGGATTCAAGTGGTTTCCCTGAGCAGATTTGGTCATCACTTTGACTCATCTTCTTGGCTCTTCTTCAAGACTGAATTGTGTAGATGTAAGGTCATTTTTTGAAACTTTTTTCAGGTGGTACTAGGTGGAGGGTTGGCTATCATGTGATCATGGAGGTGCAGCTCAAAAAAGGTGATACAAGGGAGGTGGTTGCCTAGTGAAGTGGTCTTGGGTGCCTACGATTTTGGTGCCTTCTTTGGATGGGAAAACTAGGTCAAATGCTCACGATGACCATGAGGACCTCTTGGGGATTGGATGGTGCTAGAGGTGGCATGGGGTAGTGGCTTAGCCATGGCAGATGGGTGGTTGAAACTCAACCAAACCAGTTTCTATCCAACTAGCTTCCTCAGTGCAATCAGTTTTGGCTATTTGGTTTGGCTTTTGAAACCAATTTTATCCAAGGCTTTGTCTGAATTAAAAGGGATCATATGAGGTGTTAAAATACCATAGTGCCCTTAAGAAAAAGGCACAAAAAGATTGGGTTTAAGGGCATAACAGTCCGTGTACACAAAGGGCACACATGTGTACTGATTGGTGTAGTTTGGATTTTGATATGTCATTTTCTCTAATGACATGTGAGGTTTATCTAGGGTCTTAGTATGATCTAAGAGTAATTGAGTAATAAAACAATAAAATTTCATATCAAAAGGTTAAAAAAGATTAAGAAAGAAAATTAAGTTTCAAAATATGGTTTAAAGATCACTAATCTTGTGTAAGTTGATTAATAGTCTTAACCAGTTTCAAAACTTAATTTGAGCACTTAGGGTATGACATGGGCTTAAGGAAACCCATAGTATAATGTATTGGGCTTTCAATTGAAGAGTGTTATAAAACAAATCAAGGCTTTGGGCCTTGTGGGCTTAAAAGGGGCCATGAGTGTGGGTCAATGGCTTATAGGCTTTTGGGCTTGAGTGAATGGGGGCCTTGTTTCTAGAAAAAGAGGCCTTAAGTCCACAAAGATAGGGCTTGAAAGGGCTTATCTTGACATAGTTGGGCCATGGGTCAAACCCATACCAAGTCTAGCCCAAAGGCCTTAAGCCTTCCTCATACTTAGGCCAAGGCTATCCTACCAAATCTTGAATTCCTAAGAGGCTTGGTTTAAGGCTTCTAAGGCTTGGCCCATAAATTTCTTAAGGTTCTATAACCCTCAATAGAATTACTAATGGGCTTGCTTCTCTAACCTCCATGCTATATAATTAATGACACTAAGTGTTATGGTCTAAATAAATCTAGCTATCAACATTAAAGTAAAATAATAAAATAAACAATAAAAAATAATGTAATAATATTAACAATAAAAAAATATTTAAAGCCCAAAATAAGATTAATCTAAGGGCATCTTAAGGTTAATCCTAATGGTTAATTTAGGCGGAGTGTTAAATGCTCCGATAAAACAGTCCTCTATCGAACCTCTTCACTGGAGGGTTGCCCTGATCTACAGCACTTCCTTCCCCTATAAGTGATATATATCACAATATGATATTGTGATATATAGTATGATACTAGTATATGAGACTATGTGACTTATATAACATTACAAAATAAGCGTGATTACCATGAGCTATATTATGGTTGTATATAGTTATTTGTATACATGTGGATTAAATATACCAATACCATACATATAGTTATGTATCATATAGTGATATACTACTAATACTAGTAATATATACTACTATCATATAGCAATATAGTTATAAAGTAAGAAAATTCGTTCGAATGTTAAAATCACACGGTCAAACACCATATTTCTATTCGAATGTTGTTGGCAATTGAAATTTATGTTCAAACGAAAATTTTAGTTTTGTCGCCTCCTGAAATAGTGGTGGGAATGTTTCCCACGAAGCCATTAGCAGTGGAGGAACGATCAAATGCTTCTTGTTATTGTTTGAACACCAAACATGAAAATTTTGTCAGCGTGAAAAAGATGGCGCTAAAAAAAATTTCACGTTCGAACGTGTGGCGCCCCAAGCCCCCACTTGGGATTGGACAGTGACTAAAATGTTGGGACATGTAACACATGGCGACATACACCTCGTAGATGACAGATAACATGCAATGCTCCTAGATATACTAGTAGTATGCAATAAATAATGCAGTGGAATATACATGGCTCGTGTGAAACTAGGCAACACTCAAAGATATTGTCTTAGCACATGATACCGTAAAATATGCATAACCCAAACATTGCCATCATCAAAAGACTTCATTTCTTAAAAGACCCAAAAAGGATGAATATATTCTTTTTCCCAAAACACGGGACAAATCAAAATATTGTTCCACAAAAGATTTAAGTCTTCATGGCCTTGCAGGCTTTGGTTTCTTCTCAAGGAACGGGTCTTTGCCACGGTTCCTAAGTTGCTTTAACCCATGAATGGGTTTGAGTACTTCAGTAATAGTCTGATCAATGGTCTCTAACTGTTCCTGGATGGAGGGCTCATAAGAACTCACTTCCATCTTGGCACTATCCTCTATCTAGAGGGAGTGCTATCATCTTTCACTTCGTCATCGGGGTTTCCTTCACCCATCACAACTTCTAGCATTCCGGCTGGGGAATGATAGTGGAAACTACCACAATGAGATTTTGAGAAAACTCAACAAGTAAGCACACAACATACAATGATTAACATAAGCATACAAGAGACAAACCATGGAATGCATGCGTGAACATGTACTTGACACATGACGTGACTGAAACTTGATTTATGCACTTGAACTTTTTCAAAAGACATGTAAAAGAATTCTAAGACTTTTCGAGAAAGCAATCTTTTGTCATCATTTCATATCTTGTTAATCATGTGATCCGGAACATATCATATCATATCATATCATATCACATGATTCAAATCATGTGATTCATATCATGTAGGCTCATTGCCTTGTCCTTATAATACATGTGGATACATCACGGTTCTCCTATGCATCGCGTGCTCCTCCTAGTTACCGCGCCACCACGGTCTGTACATCGTGCTGAATACATCTTAAACATATTCATATCATAATAACATGATAACACTTTATCGAGTTACTTGCCTTAGTCATGGCAACCACTAGCGTTAGGTGCTACCTCGCTCTGGCATCTTTTCCAAAAGGATCCATTCGAGGCACGCCGACCGTTCTTTGTTGACCTAGGGGTTACCACTCTACTTTTAAGCACTCTTAAGTGGACAAAAGTGTTCCACTAGGACAATCCCTCATCCTAGCATTTGGAGTCATGATAAAACATTTTTTACTCTTTTCTTTTTCTTTGAAAAACCTTGTATCCAAATGCTTGTGACATGAAACTTAAGACATAACCCTTTTCATACAAGACATGTGACACATGAGATGCTGTGCATGAACTCATTGATCATAGCATAATCAAATCATGACATGTTAACATGGGACATGTGAAACATTCAAACTAACTTCATGAACATAAACAAATATGTCATGGCCAAAACTTTAGAGGCATGTGACATAGAAAATCTTGGCTTAACATGTTCCATACTTGAAGTAAACAATTGTCATGGCATGCATGGATTTAAATCATGGCAACATCATAGGAATCCGAAACATAGAATTTCATAATAGTTGAAACTTTCAGATGAATGACATATCATCATAACATCAAGCAAAAACCGAAACACAAGCATGTGAATCATGGCATTTGCATCATCGATCCAAAACATATGGCATCTTCTCATGAAATTATACAAGTCGAAGAAGTAGATTCAACCAAGCAAAGACATAGAATAACATTCAAAGATGAGAATAAAAGATTTACACAAGCATATATGCATGTTAGCTAAACTAGCAACCTGTAAATCGAAATATAACTAGTTAGAATGAGGATTCCAAAAATCCTAATCCATGTTCTTGAGTTTGTGAGGGTTTCCAGGGTAACCACTAGGGCTAGACCATTCGACTTCTATGGTTTGGAGTCAACAAACCCTTCATTTTCCTTGTGTTCTTATCCCAATCATAGAAATATTGTGAAAATACTCAAGAGTGGCCAATTACATAGAGGATTTGTGCCTTCCATTTTCGACTCCAAACATTTCTACGAAACCCTAATTTGCTTCACGTGAAAAAGTGTTAAAATCCTGTGTGCTTCACCATATTTGAACCCTTAAGAGATTCACATCTCTTCTTGAGTTAAAAATGTGTTGCGTAAGAAGAAAATAAAGGAAAAACCGAGTCCTCACTATGTCTCCTCCTTGCTAGTGCTGAAAATCCTCTTTGAGTAAAGCCTCCCTTGTTTGGTTGGAAAGAAAATGAGAGAAAGTGAGAAAATCTTCAAGTGAAAGTATGAGAAAGTGTGGAGAAGATGAGAGCATAGGTAAGAATCCAAAAACGGCCAAGAAGAAAAGCCCTAGGCGTGTGACTCTCTTCCCCTTTTATAGAAGTTTTTCTCTTTCCCTCATTGGTGGCTTGAAAACCATTGCATGTGTGACAAGTGGCATTTTTCTTCTTCCTTTTTGTCTATAACCAAAATGACCTTTGGAATTCCCATCACTGGATTGCATTGGGAAGTTGCAGGCATGTGGGTGGCGTGTAGGGTTCCTCCCCATTGGCCGAAACTCTCTATTCCCTCTTATGCCCCTTCCACTTCTTAACCAAGTGTATAGCTCCTTTAGGGTAAAAGTGTAAAACCACTTTGTGCCTCTTCCTTTTCCCAACAAGCAAGCCTTTGCATGAGTGACACTTGGCATGGGCGTGTGTCATGCCTATTGCCGCTCACTATCTTCTCATTTTTCCCAAGTTGTTGTTTCATCTTCCTTTGCTTCTTCCCTAGGTGACTTTCCATATGCCATTGGTCCATTTTGTGACCTAAGTGACAAGTGGCAAGTGAGAGTGTGCTTGTGTGTGGTGGCCAAAATTTTGAGGGTAGAGTACTCTTTCGTGCAAAAGTTCCTTCCTCTTTTCTTCTAGAAGTTCATTACATGAGTGGCATGTGGCAAAATCTAAAGAAAACCTTGAGTGTAGGCAAAAACTTTGAAATCCCTCTTTGTCCCATCGGTTTCCCCAAGAAAATCCCTTGAAAGCACCCCTTTTATCTTCCTTAGGCTCCACTTTCCATGGGCATCAACATTGGAACTCGAATTGTGCCAAAATGCATGATGTAGGTGTGTAAGTGGGACCTAGCCAAATGTCCCTTGGCTTTTTCCCTAGTTGATATTGTCATCTGGTCTTCTAGAAGGCTTCTAGCATGAATGACAAGTGGCATACTAGGGTAGGCGTGCAAGCCCTTCCTTTAGCTTCCCAGACACTCCTCTCTCTCCCACTTAGCACACTATCATGACTAGGTACATAATGCTTTTCATGTGTGACACATGGCACTAGTAGCAAGGGTTTGGATCATGGGCCAAGTGCCTCTAGTGTTTTTTTTGGGCTTGGGCTTCCTATGGTGGCCGAAACTTACATGGCTTAGTTGGCCTTCTCTTGGGCTAGGGTTGCTATTCTACAAAACCAAGGCCTAAGTCCAACTATACATATTCTCACAGCCCTAAAATACTACTAAGGCAATGAATATAAACATGGATGTAATTCTAATCAAGTTTCGGGTTATCACAGGACGGTAATGACAACTTTTCGAACAATAAAAGAATAATAGGGCGAGTAGGTGGCTACTTTTTTCGCCATGATATGGCTTTTTTAAAATTCAACATCGTTTTGTATCTAGGAACTTGTTACAACAATTTATCTCGCCATTGTAAGTTTTAAAAAAAACACTCCCTCACTTAAATGCCCACCAAACTTCCTCATTTGTTTTGAGAGAGAAGACTCCTTCAATTTTCACAGAGAAAGAGATATTGAGCGTGAGAGAGATAGAACAAGAATGAGAGAGAGAACGAGAGAGAGGGAACCAAATTTCTCTTTGGAGAGAGAGATAGAGATAGAGATGGAGTGGGTAAGTTTAAGGGAGAGTTGGATAGAGGGCTGCCACACGAAATTTCTTAGATATGATCTTTGTTAAATTTCTATGTCTTAACTCATGTTCTTAATTTTAAAGATTTTCTATTACCAATTTTATTGTATTTACTAAATATGATGTAGGTGTTTTGTGGTTTATTGGGTTGTTTGGAGTTGCATTGAAGGTAAATATTGTAATTTCTGCAAACTTAGTGTATGTATTATAGTTGAATATTTGTGTTTGTCTGTATTATGCACGATGAAGGAGGTTGTGTTTGTCGATATTCACTCTATTTTGGATTATATATTTGCTTGATGTTGTTCTGCTTTTGCATTTGGAAATTGGGTTGAAACCGTTTCAACTATATATGCAACCATTTGAATAGTTGAGATAGTGCGTTCGAACAATTAGTATATATGTTCGAATGTTAAACCGCATTATAGTTTATATAAAATGAAATAAAAATAAATTTCATACTTAGAAACACTCAATTAAATTAATATATAAATATATATATAATTAATTACTAAATAAATATACTTTAAACAATGATGCAATTTTATATTATTTCGAAATAATCAAAAATTTAAAAATTAGAAACACCCAATTAGATTTAATAAAATGATATAACACAATTTAAAACATAATTAATTAGTAAGAATGTAGAATTTAAAAAATGGGATCATTTATAGAAAATGGAAGAAAAAGAAATTTAATACTTAGGAGCATCCAATTAAGTTAATATATATACGTAAAATAATTAACACCATAATTAATTACTAAATAAAGCTACTTTTAAAAAATGATGCACTTTTATATTATTTTGAAAAAATAAGAAATTTAAAACTTAGAAACACCCAATTAGATTTAATAAAATCATATAACACAATTAACAATATATAATTACTATAATTACTATGTTTTCTTTTGTAAAGTTGTATCAAATTTGATTCAAGAAAGCTCCAGAAAAGTGAGAGGTGTTTTCAGATAGATTGTTTCTTCACGTCGTAGGGATGCATGGCAGCCAAGGCCATAGAGGCAATTCGACGTCCCTATGTTGAAATTGTCTCTATGGTTCCTCTACCTATTCCTGAGATGCCTATTGCTTATCGTGGGCCAAAATATGTGGATGGAGAACTCTGCTTTTAGTTTTCTAAGGAGGATATTGCATGATCTGCTGAACCTTTCCGGTTCTCCATTGTCCTAAAATTTCTAAAACAAAGACCTTCTTTTGACGCTATCCGATCTTTCATCAAGAACCGTTGAGGATTATCGTGCATGCCGATTGTTTCTACCATGAGGAGACCAAGAAATGTTTTCATCCCATTGTCAAACGAACCAGATTTCTTGAATGCCCTCTCTCGTGAAACCTGTGAGGTAAACGGATCTCAATATCGAGCTTTTCACTGGAAGCCTAACTTCAATGAAGATGAGGAACCTTCGTTGGTTCTAGTTTGGATTATATTGCTAGGGTTTCCTCCGAATTACTACCATGAATCTTTTCTAAAGATTCTTAGTGCTCCGGTAGGCCAGTACATTCGACGGGATAATTCTACGAAATGCGCTACTCATACTGATGGTGCACATTTGTGTTTGGAGATGGATGTTGCGAATGATCCAATTAATTATTTTTGGATTGGGATGCCAAGGGTGGGACGAAAACAGGAAGTGATTTATGAGATGCTCCCGACATTATGCTCTAGGTGTAAGTTACAAGGTCATAATGCACGTACATGCCATTTAAAGGTTCAAAATAATGGAGAGAAAGTATGGGTTCATAAGGATGCCAAAGATATGGATTCTGGAAAAACAGAGAGAGTTTCTGGGTAGAAAGACATATATAAAGGTAAAGATGTGATGGTTGTTTCAGGTAATATAGAAAGAATACGATGGAGACGGAAAATCCACAGATTGAGGAACTGGAAGATCACGCTCTTCCTAATGAAGATGGTCTAAGGATGGACAGTTTGACACTATACAAGATTCAGAAATGGACAATATAAATGAGGATAAACAGCTTGAAGAGCAAATGGCAAAGGAAAGGGGTTATGAAGTGGAGGAGGTTGATGATGATTTATTAGATAAACCAATGGAAAAAAATGACGTAGCTCTAGAAACAAAGGACGTGCCTGGAAAATCTGGTGGCAAAAACATGACCATAAGCGATACTATTTCAGAACTTGATATGGAAGTAAATATTGAAAGTTTTTCAAAGCAAAAAGACTATGCCACTGAAAATGAGGGAGTGGAGGTCAAGAAAAAAGGTGTCCGAAAAACTTTTGATAAAGTCTGTAGTTCGACTCGGGTGTTAGCCAGGCCTAGTAAATTTTCCTTATGATTGGTCCGATTTTAGCATGGAATATTCGTGGTCTCAGAACTTCTCGAGGTAGATTAAAGAAATTGGTGAGGAAAATGAAACCAAAAATTGTTGCGTTAATGGAACCATTTGAAGCGGCTGATACGATGCAAGATTTGTGTCATAGTTTACGTATGGATAAGTTTATCATGAATGAAAGGGATGGCTGGTAAAATTTGGGTGTTATGGCAAGATGACATTTTAGTTCAGATTGTTTTGTGTAGAGAGAAGTTCATCTTACTTAGGCGAGTAGCGGGTTCTACAAATATTCTTCGTTGTTTTGTGTATGCGAAGTGCAATATGGTTGAGAAAAGAGGTCTTTGGGTGCATTTAAATGCCCAGGTGATTGGTTCAGAACCTTGCTTTATTGTGGGTGATTTTGATATTATTAGAGAGGATTTGGAACATAGGGGTAGTAGACCTCGACCAAGAGCAGCCATGGCAGAATTTAATTCCTAGATTCAACACTGTGGTTTGATTGAAATGAGGTCTTTGGGAAGAAGATTTGCTTGGTGTAATGGGCAGAGTGGACTGTTGAGAAGTTGGGCAAAATTAGATAAGTGCTTCTTGAATACTAGCTGCTTGATGAGCTTCCAGAATTCGTCACTTAGTTATTTGCCGAGGTCTACATCAGATCATTCTCCCATGTTCATAGCATTTCAGGAAGATCCTTTTAATTATGGTCCTACCCCATTTCGTTTCCAGCAAATGTGGTTAGAGCATCCATATTTTCTACCTTTTGTGAAAGGAATATGGCAAGAGGAAGTGGGTGGTAGGGGTCTTTTAAAATTGGCATTAAAATTGAAAAAACTAAGGGGAGTGTTGAGAGTTTGGAACAAGCAGATTTTTGGTAGAACAAAATTTCATTTACAGGAGATACAAGCACATATCGATGATTTGGAATTAGTCTTACAGCAAGAATGGGATCTGGGTATTGAGCAAGAACTTGTAAGAAAGCATGTGGAATTAGCAAATTGGAGGCGCCGAGAAGAGACTAGATTGTTACAAATGGCGAAAATTAAATGGAGTGTTGAAGGAGACCAAAATTCAAAATATTTCCATGCTCATTTAGCCTACAAGAGGAAAAAGAGAGTCATGGAGATGCGGCTTCAAGATGGAACTTACTTGCGTTCTCCTGAAGAGATTCATTTAGGAGCAATTAATTATTTTTCTGTTGTTTTACAGAAAGAGCCTCATAAGAACTCTCCAGATTTAGGCCATCTCATTTCGCCCATCTTGGTAGAACAGAAGTTGGATTCTATTCCATCTAATAGTGCCCCGAGTCCTGATGGTTTTGGAGCTGGTTTTTTCAAAAGTGTTTGGGATATCATCAAATTAGATAGCATGGCAGCGATAGAAGAATTTTTTAGATATGGTAAATGGCCTCGTTTTATTCTTCTTCTTATGTGGTATTGATTCCGAAAATGGATTCGCCAACTGGCTTCGATAAATTTCGACCTATAAGCCTTTGCTCGGTATTCTACAAAATTTGTTCAAAGGTGATTGTAAATCGGTTGGCATCTCTTCTTCCAAAATGATATCTCTTGAACAAGGTGCTTTTATCCTTGATAGAAGCATATTTGAAAATATCAGTCTTACTTAAGAAATGACTCACTCAATTAACAACAAGATACATGGTTGGAATGTGATTTTAAAAGTAGATATCGCCAAAGCTTATGACCGCGTTGATTGGGATTTCCTTTTGAAGGTGCTTAGAGCTTTTGGTTTTTCAAATACAGTTTGTGGTTTGATTGCCGAGTGTATATCTACGCCTTGGTATTCTATCTTGATGAATGGTACAATGAAAGGTTTTTTCTGAAGTGGACGAGGATTGCGGCAAGGGGATCCTTTGTCACCGTATTTGTTCATTATTTTGCAAGAAATTTTATCTCTGCTTATCAAGCAAAGAGTTGCGCATAAGAGTTTTGGCTAGTTTTCACAAGCTCGAGAGACTAGTTTGATATCTCACCTAATATATGAGAACTGGACTGGTCAGTTGATTAACAACGAAAAAACAACAATGTTTCTTTCGAATAAAATTTCTATAGCTAGAAAAAGAAATCTCAAGAGATTGTCGGGATTCTCGGAAGGAAAATTCCCTTTTAAATATTTGGGAGTACCCATTGTTACTGGCAAACTAAAAATTGCGGATTTGGAGGAGTTGTTGATAAAGGTGCAGAAAAAATTAGTGGGTGGAAAATGAGACTTTTATCGGGAGGGGGTAGAGTGATTCTATTGAGGCATGTACTATCGAGCATGACTACGCATCTACTTGCAGTCTTGTAGATCCCAAATCAGATTATTTCAGCTCTAAATTGTCTTATGAGCTCTTTCTTTTGGGGGGAAAAAGATGGTAGAGGAAAGAAAAAATGGGTGGCCTTGGGAAAAATTTGTAAGCCAATAGCAGAAGGAGGGTTGGGAATTAGAACTCTTGAGGAGATGCAAAAAGCTCTACAGGTAAAGTTTGCATGGAAACTAATGCATGAGAATTCGCTTTGGGCAAATTTTTTTCGGAAAAAATATGTTGGAAATAAACCTTTTATGTTACTTGGGCATCCAAATGGTACAAGGTTTTGGTGCACGATTGCTAAAACTATTCCTACTGTGTTGAATTGTACTAAATGGAGGATTAAAATGGCAATGTTTTTTTTTTTTTTTTTGGTATGATAAATGGTTGGAGCAAGGTTTTTTTGCTGAAACTTTTCAAGTGGTTGAGCAGCCTCTTTTAAAAGTCAGAGATTGTATTATGGAAAATGGTTGGGATATGGCTCTTAGAGAGGTTGGTGAGTGAGTACCTGATATGATAGAAAATGCCATCAATGTGTTAGCAAAATGTAAAGAGGGAGGAGACATTTTGATCTGGACCCAAAATGAGAGTGGCATTTTTACAACTAAATCCACTTGGGAGTATATTTGGTTAAGTGGTCTTGTGATACCCCGTATTTTAGTATATTTTAACTGAAAGATTATTTTATTTAATTTAAATATTGGTTTTCTTGTTTTAAAATTTATCAGATTTTTCATTGGATTTATTCTATGATTTTTAAGATGTGGAAATTATTTTGATATACTTTTTAATATTAATTATTGTTTTTGCATTTTTATTGCTCTTTAATTTAAATTAATTTTTTAATGGGTTTTAAAATTATTGTGTTGGATTTTATTATTTTATTTAAACTTTTCACTGTGTTTAAATTATTTTATTTAAATTTACTGTTTTGAAATTATTTCCGTTTGATCATTTTTGTGACCCAACTTCCTCCTAAGGAGCCAAGCTTGGGGAAATGTTTCCAGAATCATCGCACAGCTTCCCTCCTTTTTTGTCATTCTCATGCACGTCCCTCTTCTCTTTTCCTTAGGTTTTATCTACTTTCCACTTATAGCTTATATAAGTATTAAGCATCCCCAACCCTAGTTTCATTGCTGCTACCCTCTCCTCAAGCCCTCAGCCAACTAAACTCCTCTAAGCATCCACTCTCCTTTGTGAACCACGGCTACCCTCAATTGAAAGACAAGCAACCAAAAACCACCCATGTGAAACTGTAGCTTCCTCTTGCTCAACCACTGCGCAAGTCCATCTCCATCGTACACCCAAGCTCAGCCAAAAAGCCAACCTGCACCGCCACCTTTGCCCCATCACGACAACCCATGGTGTTCACTAAGCCAAAGACCTCTGTTTTTAGCAACCAAAACAGAGCATCTTTCAACCAGTGCCGTTTTGTTCATAGCCACCTCTCACGGTGCCAGCTCTTCCCCACGAAGCCGTCGCCCAACGCCTCCGTTGTCTCCATTGCATGCCACGATACTCCTCTGTTTTAGACACCTGAAACTGAGCCACACTTGCAGCCACCTCCACACCTCGGAGAGCCACCCACGCGCACGGAAGCACCACCCACAACTCCCCTGTTTTCCTGCACCCAAAATAGAGCAAGCTGTTACTCCTCCAAGCACGGCAAATAGCTACTGCTCCCACCTTGAGCCACTGCGCTCCTTTCGCCTCACACCACCTCAGCCTTGTTGCCTCACAGTTTTGTCCCTCTCTATCTTTCTCTCTCGAGCATCTCTCACTCTCCACCCTCTCACTCTCCCTCCGTCTCTTCTCTCACATTATCTCTCTCTCTCCCTTTTTTTTTCAGCACTCTCTCTTTCTCTCCCTGTGCAACGCCATCAGGAGTGTCACCACCACCTCAGCCCAGCATCCGTCGCGCTCCCACGGTGCCATTGCCTCAGTTTTCCTAGGGTAAGTTGCTGCTGCCACTTTAGCCCTGTTTTTGTTCTCATGTAGTTTGCTTGAAAGTATATATATATATAGATATATTTATATGCATCCGTTAGTTTAGTAGATGAAGGATTTTTTTACTGTTATGCCCTTAAATCATGAAAGCCCTAATCGATTTTTGGTGTTGGAGGGGTTTCTTGTGGGCTGCAGGTTTTTTTTTTTTTTTTTGGACTTAGACGCTTGTGCTTTTTATTGTTAAGTTGGTTTTCTTTTCGAGACTTATATTTTAACGGAATATTTATTAAGTAAATACTGATAAATTCTGGAATGACCAGTAAGTGCAAAATCTAATTTTTAAATCCTTTTAAAGAATTTTTTTTTCTTATTTAAATAAAAGTATGATTTTCTACTTATAATGATTTTGATATAGTTATATTATTTAGTTTTATAAATCACAATAAGATCCCAATAGTAAATAATTTAGATTTTTAATGTTTTAGTTGAAGTTATTTGATGGACATCGATGATTTTAGAAAGAGATGATATATTTTGAGGTTATGAGAATTTTAGGTTTTGAGAAATTAAAATAGGTTATTTCAGAAGCGTAGGCTTAAATATCAAAATACGTGTTCTATTGAAATTTACGGGATTTACGTGATTATTTTATAGGTGACAAGTAATAGTTGTTCGGCATTTTTGAAAATTTATCTGAAAAGCTAAGAAGTACAGGTAAGTGGGGTTCCTATGCTAGATTTGTATTAAAAAAAAGAAACGAACTAAGGTTGGTTTGTAAAAATGTGCATTTTGTTTTAAAAAGAAAAGGTGAAAAACAACCTCAGAATATGTTTTGCATTCATTCATGAGATATGTATGAAAGAGAAAAAAAATATGTTTTGACATGAATAGTATATACATGAGCAATATTTGACATGTTTATGAAATATGCAAAAGAGCCAATATGATATCATTGAGATTTTCATACATGTGATATGAATTGATTTGGACCTATTTTTGATCAAATAGAAATGATATGAAAATGTTTAGCACGTGTTTTGATATGGTATGGATATAAAAAACCTTTGGAATACTTATCTGTTTGATTCTGATTCTGAATATGATTCTGATATGATGATACTGGTTCACGTAATATGGTTGGTACCAACATGATATGATATGATATGAGTGCACCCACTTTGGAAACAAAGTGGTCTTTTACGTGTTCTTTCCTATGTGCACACTCGGGGCTCCGAGATTGAAAAAGGGGAAGTTCACCATATGATACTGCCTGGTTTCGCCATCGAGGATAGCACAACCCTACCACGAGGGTTAAACATAGTATATGATATGACATGATATGATATGATAAGATGAAGATATTTAGTTATGTTATGCCAAAGTGTTTTTGAATATGAAAGTGTTTTTTACTATGAAAATGGTTTATGAATATGAAAAAATTGAAATGTCGCTCTGATCTGCTGATAATACATTTTGAGATGTGCATATGAAAATGAAATGTTTTGTTTCTGCATACTGAACTTTCTAAAAAGGCTCATATTTACATACTATTATATGTTCTCTGCTTACTGAGTTTTTGATAACTCACCCCTTATCTCCATAATATTTTTTCAGATGATTTTTGGAGGATACAACTAGGGATAAAGACTAGAAATCGTGTATAAGGCTAATTGAGCATAGTGGATCAAGTACAAAGATGGTATTTTGGTTATTGGAGATTTATTTTGGTAGTTCTGTTTTGCTCTGTTGACTTGGTATCTTGGAATGTTGATAGGTTTATTTTGAGATTTTGTGGTGATTAGATTAATCTTATTGGAGTTGTTGATCCAAAACAGTGAGTTGTATGTATTATTGAAAACATTGGAGTCTATAACTTTATAGTTAAAAAATGATTTTGAGAGACAGAAGTAACTCTCCGACCCCTCTTGGACCGGGGCGTTACAGGTCCTATGTTGGAGGGGCATAAATGGATATGGAATCAAATTCTACCAAAAAACTTTTATGTGTTTATGTGGAAGGCATGGCATGTGTTCTTCCGGTGGATGAAAAAATAAGGCGCATTGGAATACCTTTGACCTCGAAATGTAACTGATGTATGTAGGCAAGGGAAGTATGAAGATATTGATCATGTTTTATTTGATGGGGAAGTTGCAGTTGAGATTTGGAAAAAATGTGGCTCGTTAGTTGGGTTACCGATTAGAAGATCTTGGAGGGAAACTTGTCTAAGTTGGTTCGAAGGGCTTCTAACTCGTACAGGAGTCATTCTTGGATTATTCTTGGATTATTTCCTACGGTTATTTCTTTGAGATTATGGGGTAGACAGTGCGCAGCTCGTATGGAGGATAAATTGGAATCAGTTCACACACTGTGGCACTCTATCAAACACTGGGTAGGCATACTCGGCCAAGGGCTCCCTAAATTTAAAAAGTTTTCCCAAATTGACTCTTACATTCTTCAAAGCCTCAATATTCTTCCTATTCCTATTCAGTATCAATCTATGAAACTATCCAGGTCTAAGCCAACACAGGGGAGATTTAAGTTAAACACGAACGGAAGTAGCATGGGAAATCTAGGAATTTCAAGAGCTGGAAGGGTGATTCGGGATATGTAGGGGTCTGTGTTGTTGGCTTTCTCCATGAATTTAGGACATGGTGATAGTAATCGAGCTGAATTACGGGCTCCGTTGGAAGGTGTTAGACATTGTAAACAATTACATCTGAATTCTGTAGACATTGAAACTGATTCAAAAGTCATTCCCTCATGGTTGTAGAAAACCAAGTACAGAATATGGTATTTGGAGGATTATTGGGAGGAGCTTCAAGAGTTGGTACAAAATATGGATGTCAGATTTTCACATATTTTTAGAGAAGGAAATGCTATTGCAAATTGGTTAGCTCGATGCGGTGCAAGAGAGGGAGATGCGGAATGGAGGAACGCCTGTGAGTTTCCGTATCTGCTACGGGGCTTGATCAGAATTCATAAATGGGGTCTCCCTTCAATCAGGTGTCGTAAATAGTGTTTGGTTTTAAATCATAGAGCTTGTGAGGTCATTGCAGCGGGTTGGTAATGTTGGTCTGTTGGTGGTCTGTTTAGGTGTGCGATTTCAGATCTTAGCAAGTCTTCTTAAGCTTGTTTAGAGTCGTTGTCTTTATAGGATTGTTTAGAAATTTAGAACTGCTCGGTTTATTTGATATTGTTTATTTGGTTTATGTTGGTTGGTTTGTATTTAGGAGAAGTTTATTTGCATACTTGTAATCTCCTAGATTTCTAATGTATAACCATGGTATTCCTCCGCCATAAGTGAGGGAGCTTTAATAAACTTGGGATGGAGCTACTATGTGGGTGGCTACCGGCTCTTTACTTTAAATTAAAAAAATAAATTAACAATATAATTAATTAATAAGAATGTATAATTAAAAAAATGGGGTCATTTATGTAAAATTGAAGAAAAAGAAACTTAATACTTAGAAACACCCAATTGGACAAAGAATAACATATTTTTTTTAACTTAAGTATTGGTCGACGTTAAAATTGTGGCATAGGCTCAATGCTATACATATTAAGAAAAATATATGCGAGTCCATATTGGGAACTTTGATGTCAATTGAAGGAAATACTGTGGCGCCCCCAGCCCCCGCTTGGAATTTGACGGAAACTGAAACGTCGAGACATGCAACACCAGGGTTACCTGCCCCTCGTACATGACAAATAAGATGCAATACACCTAATAATAACTAACAGTATGCAATATATCTCATCGAAAAGTCAAATTAAGTCAAATATAGGAACAGTAATCATGGTACCGAAAACATAAAATCTCAATTCATAATTCATTAAATTCATCAAAGGTGTTTAAGTTTCAAAAGAGACTCCCAAAACATAGGATCCAAGAACATCTGACTTAACAAGAGAATCCTTTTCCAAAAGTGGAATGGGTGAGAACTAAGGTCCCATCCTCAAGCAGACTCAAATACACTCCCTTAGATACTTGGGGATCTATCTCTAGTCCCAACTCTGTGGCGACTTCCTTAACTTCTGTAGTGGAGTTCTTAGCTTGTTCCAGATAACTTGATACAGACTTCATATCATGCTTAAACTTTAACATCCTTTAAGGATCCAAGGATGAAACCCCAACATTGGCTCATTTAGATTTGCCAAAATCTTCTTAAGTTGCTGGGCTGACATCCTCCACAGTGAAATCATCCTCAATTATTTCACAAATTCCGTCCATAATTAATGGTCTCGTGTACCTGGCACAACTTCTATCATTCTGAGTAGGGAATGACAGTGGGTAAATACAATAGTACGATTTCGAGAAATCTCAGTAAGTAAACAAATAACGTGCAATAGATATCATAAGCATATGGAAGCAAACTTAACAATGAATGCATGAATATGAATTTATACTTATGCACTTGAGCTTTCAAAAGATATCGTGTAAAACATGACATTTCATAACTTTTACTTTCATAAACATTATTTCGTCATTTCATACTTGTTCATTAACATACTTATGAGCTCGTGACCTTTCTTAACTTATAACATATAATTGGATACCTCACAGCTGCCTTATGCACAGTGTGTTCCCCACTATTTTCCGCATCAACCATTGGCCGCTTTGACCTAGGTGACTAGGTCTTATCTTTCATATACACGACAACTCTTATTTCACATTCACTGTAGGTGCACCCACTAGCTTTAGGTGTGATCGCACTCCAATGTCCTTTTCTTTTAGGAACCTTCCGAGATCCGCCGACAGTACTTTGTCGACCCAAGGGTATCTCTCCATTTTAAACACTCCTGAGAGGATAGAGAAGTTCCACTAGGACATTTCCCCGTCCCAGCATTTGTGATTGTGATAAAAACTTTACTTTTTAAAAAGACTCTTTCTCGTTAAAAAGGATTTTCACAATCTCAATGCATGTGACATGACAATGAAACTTAGACTTTCATGAGACACATGAACTGTCGAAATGCCTCTTCATAATCATATGACATTCATGCATGCAATACATTTCGCATTACTGCTTGAAAATATTATAGAACATGCGAACATGTTCCTTTATAATATTTAAAAGCATTCACATCAATCTAGAGCATGCATTCCAACAATTTCCATGTACGGGCCGAAACATACAAACCCTAACATAACCAAAAATCATTCATAACCCATTAATCTTAAAACACCAATGATCATACTTCATTCAATAAGGTTGGCCGAAACTCCTATTTTAGGAAACATGCATTCCAATCAGTTTTCATGAACTTAGAATCTTCTAATGTAATGAGCAAAGTCTTTAATAAAGCATTCTCATGGATGGCCGAAACATTCTTGTGGTCATGGACAATATTTTTATGAACTCAATCCCATACTAAAAATGTTTTAAGTGACAAACATTCATGTACAAACAATTATAGTGCAAACCGAAACCCTAGCATGGCTTCCTACTCCATTTTTCATAACACATCTTCCATAGACTATTTAATCATGCTTTACAATAATCATATCAAGAGAAGTTCATAACACATGGAAGAACATCAAAGTCAGGAATAACCATACAAAACTGAATCAACCAACAAGTTTACAAGACATATGCATAAAGTATCCAAATACAAGTTAGATGTGTACTTACAAAAATCTGAAATATGTATCTATAGCAAACAAGCTGAAAAATCACATGTAATACTAGTTAGGATCATTATTGAAGAAAAACCCTAATCCATGCGTTCAAGTGTAGTACTCTTTACATCTTTTTCTTTCCAAGAAAAAGACTCCAAATTTTCGGACCCTTCTTCCTTGAATCCGAACTTAACTTCAACAAGAACCCTAGCTCATAGACACACTAGTGTCGTGGCTGCTAATCTCAAAACACCATACTTATGAACCTTAAGACAAGTAGGGTTTAATCCACCTTTCTTGAAGAAAACCCTACCTAGCCGTGTGTGTGAGAATGTGAATTTGCGTGAAAATCTTCCAAAGATATGAGCTATCTCCTCTAACTCAAGTGTGTATAAGTGAGCATGAGTTCTAGAGGAACTATGCTTAAACTGAATCTTCACTCCCTTGAAGCCTTGCGTGTGTGTGTATATAACAAAATAAAAGTTGGTTTCATACCTTCTAGGTTTTCCTCTTGCAAGTATCTCCTCACTTTGCTTATACTCAAAAGGATGTTTGGGTGAGAAGAAGGTATGGTGGAGAGTGTTTAGATAGTAAGAAAGTGATAGAAACTTGGAGGAAATAGTGATGACCGAAACTCACAAGAGCAATACACAAAATGGCCAAAGGTCCTAGGGTTTTCGGCTCCTTCCCTATTATAGACACTCAAAGAGCGTCTTGCATAAGCTAAGCTCATGCATGGATGCCAAGTAGCATGTAACCCTATGACTTCTTCCTCTAGCTCATCATTTGATTGTATTGGAAACCAAAAACACCCTTTTTTACATGTGGCGCCTCCTTCCTCCAAAACTGAAACTCCCTTCCTCTTTTGCTCTCCATTTCATGTCTTGGTTCAATGTATCTAGTGGCTATAAGATCTTTTACCAATTGCAAATCTTGCTCAATCTCTTACATGTGTGCATGAGTGACAAGTGGTATATGAGGAGTGTGTGTGTGTGTGTGTGCATGGGCTGCTGACCACGTCTTTTCCCTAGGAGATCTTCTTTTCACCATACTTTTGGACAAGTATATGATTGGTTCATTTTTTCACAAAGAACCATGCCCTAGCCGTCCACCTAAATTGTTCGTACACAAAATATTCTTCTAGACGCTCTAGGCGTGTTAGGCCTTTCTTTCAACCTTGATCTTGCTCTTTCCTAAGATAACTTTTTACCTACCTTTATGCATGTATGACCCATGGCAAAAGGCAACCTTCCTTTCTCCCTTGTTGTCGTCCATGGCCTCTTGGCCTTCCCTAGGTTCCACTTTTCCATAACCTAATCATTCCCTTCTAGAATCTCTTTCCCTTATTGACATGTGTCAAAAGGCTTCTTCCTACAAACAAAACTCTTCATGCATGCGTGACACACGGCAAGAAAATGATTGATTTTCCTACGGTAGGCATGTAAACCAAACCTAGATCCTTCTCACCTTTCTTCCCTTTTTTCCATCAAGATTCATCAAGTCCTATACATAGTTCCATTGGATGACAAGTGGCATACAAAAAAACATCTTGAGTTGGGCATAACCCTAATTCCATTGGGCTTTAAAACCCTAATTTCCTACAAAGGCCGAAACTCTCATGTACTTATGAGAAAAAAAAAATTACATAAAAGCCTAGAAAGTCTTCGTCGTCACAAGAACAAAGGATACATTAGACTCACAAAAGGATCTGAAATGGTTGGGAATAAGACTAAAAATGTACTTACAACAAAGTGGTTTGTCTGTCTACATGCCAATTGGTGAATAAGACTGAAAATGTACCTACAACAAAGTGGTTTGTCTGTTTACATGCCAATTGGTTGGTATACACTGTCAAGGAACGTAAGGGCTAGATTTTGTGAGTGCTAATGAAGATAAAATTACCGGATGGGTATGCCTTAAATTTAACAAAATGTGTGCAAAAAAATGATTGGATTAAAAAGTCATAATTGTCACGTATTTTTACAACGTATCTTGTCTGTTGGTATCCGTGGGTACTTGCCGAGATATGTCCGCATGGCATTGACTGAGTTGGGTTTATTTTTTAAAGACTTATGTAATAGAAAGTTCAAGGTAGAAGCTTTGGAACGTATGGAACGTGAAATTGCTATAATATTGTGTAAGCTGGAGAGTACTTACCCACCGTCATTATTTGACATCATGGTTCACTTCGCCGTTCATTTGCCACATGAGGTATTACTTACAGGACCAATCCAGTATAGATGAATGTATCCTATTGATTGATTCCTTGGGAAATTGAAATGCACAGTGAGTAACAAGGCCAGCCCAGAAGTGTCAATTATAGAAGCATATATTGACGATGAGTGGCATACATTCTGTTCCAAATACTTCCATGGAGTTGACACGAGATTTGATTAGCTGGAAGAAACTTTGATGTCGACCAAGAAAGCCAAACAAATGTGTTTTATGTGTTTTCCCAACATGTAAGTACACATGGTGCAAAGCGTGGTTATCATTTGTGTATAAGAGAGTTTGAAAAGTCTCATTGATACGTGCTAAACAATTGCCCTAAGATAAAGAGCCATTTGAACTAAGTTTTCATGTTTTGTTAATTAATATTGCAATTTCCTTAAAAATATATATATATAAGATTATAAATTATTTGGTAATCTTCAATTTCAATGATCATATTAATGTGCTTAAAGAACATGGAGTAAATGAGATAAACCAGAAACATCAAGAGGAGTTCCCAAAATGGTTTGAACAATAGGTAATGCCATTACAGATGCAAGTTTGAATTACAACATTAATATTATGATTGTTTTTTTTTTCTATGTTTATGCTTTCTTCGATATGTAAGTTGTACAAATGCATGTGAGTAATCCAAACGATATATCAGACGAACTGTATGCATTGGCACTTGGCCCATCGAGATGCTCAACTTAATGCTCTATATGTATTTCTTGAGAAGTAGGTATCACACAATGGATCAAGAACATTGTAGAAAAATACACAATAGTAGTGTCCTAGTCGTAAGAAGTCATGATAGAGAAAACATTGATTTCTATGGGGTTATTGTCGATATAATTGGCTTGAAATATTTGGGGGAGCTTGTGGTATATCTGTTTAAGTGTGATTGGTGGGACTTAAGCGATCTTCGAAGGGGAGTGCACGATGATGAATATTTCTTGAGTATTAATACATCGCAAAATGGTATGATGATGATCATTTTGTTTTGGCTTCCTAAGTATCTCAAGTATTCTACTTCGATGATCCTGAGTGAGGAAATCAATGGCGAGTGATACAAAAGTTTTCTCCAAGAAATATACATAATGTTATCCCAAGGCGGAGAGACAAGACAAAGAAGAATATGGTCCCTCTACTCAAGAAGCATATCAAGAGAGTCAACTTATCTTTAACTTGTTTGTTGATTTGAGCTAGTATAAGATGGTTCCATTACATAAGAAAGATATTGAGGCTAAAGTTGTTGATACGGTAGTTGAGAAAAATGTACACTCATCTGAAGTATCTACAAATGACGAGGACAAATGGTCAACTGAAACAGATAAGAATGATTGACCTATTTTGTATTCACATGACACTTTATGACAAATCGTTTATGTAAAGAATGTACCAATGCTTTGAAATCATGCCACCGAAAAAGAAGGAAGTTCACATCCTATCTCCACCCGTTCCTAACTCTCCATCTAACTCACTATTGGATATTAACTCTCCAGAATAAGGTAAAAATCTGATAATAATTTTGTTTCAATGAAGATAAATCATATATATTAAATATTTTCTAACTATTATTTTGTTAGTTTCTACAATAAAAATGATATTCTTTAGAGTTAATCATATAATCTTGTCGAGGTTGAGGCACTATTAGAGGTGTGACATTGGAAAAACATCGTAAGGTGGATAAGATTAAAGCTAACATTCCTAACGAACATATCAGAAGTGAAAGACAACCAGCAGCTTGACTTGCATTGCATGTGAGTGCTCTTACACGAACTTATACACATTTGACTACGAGTTCATAGCATAAAGTCACCCAAGATGTCAAAAACCTCATCAAGAAGCGTTATTTGGTAATGTTTAATTGAAAATTATTTAATGTGTATGCAAATATAGAATATGAACATGATTTGCTTGCATATATATATTTTTAAAGGATGACTTTGAACTAAATTTTGGCCACAGATAGGAGCGTAAGACTGTTAATGATTTTATGTGTAATGTATTCCACAAATATAAGGTAGATCTCATGAGCATCATAATAAGTTCGAGAATAAGGACGAGGCACGCCAACATCCCTTTTAGGACGTCTGACATTTCGATTGGGAAAAACTATGACATGTTAGAGGATCTTCAATATAAAGTAAATGACTTGTTTTACGAGTCATATTTTATAATTTTCTCTTATTAATATTTATAACTTCTATGCAGGAGCGAAGTTCTGTAAACAAAACAAATAGATCGAGTTTAAAGATTCATCATCTTGCAGACTCAAGTTCTTTCCCTCTCTAAGAAATTATCAATGCTAATTTATATATTTGATTGCTCAAGTTTGTTGTTTGTCATAGTCTAATGACTACATATCTATAAAATATGTGTCTTAAAATAAGAGTCAGATACCAATTACAATTTGACAAAATTATATGCTTGATCAGATACTGATCATAATGGAGAGTAGACTCATTCTGATGCTCTTGAAAATTAATGTTTGACAAAATTATATGCTTGATCAGATACTGATCATAATGGAGAGTAGACTCATTCTGATGCTCTTGAAAATTATGTAAATTATCTATTTTAATTAAACATATTTGAATATTTGTGGTAATATTAATTCTTTCTCTTCTGTGTAGGAAAAGATCTGCGTCAAATCAAAATTTCTCAACAAGTGATGTTGACATTTTTATAAAAATTCTAGGTCCACTTTTAAGATATTTGAGGTGTTTGGATCGTTGTGTCAAGCCTTTTAGCTCGTCCTCCAACACCTCTAGAGCATTAGAGGAAGTG
>QEOT01123308.1:4394-17941 GCA_003123785.1 Pterocarya stenoptera | reverse complement strand
AATCAAACGCAGTGAAATGCTTTAAATAAAACAACAATAATTTTAAAACCCATAAACGAACCAATTTAAATCAAAGATCAATTTAAATCTGAAATAATAATTAATAAGAAGAAAGCCCAATAAAATATTTTCACAACTTAAAATATTATAAAATAATATTTTAAAACTCCCAAAATACTAAAACTAGAGAATCAATCATTAAATTAATTAAAATAATCATTCATTAAAATACACTAAAATACGGGGTGTTACATAATAAGCAAACATGGAGATGCGATTGAAACAACAAAAACAACAAGAAGATGAATTCAAGAGAGAGATGCAACTCCAAATGCATATGCTTATACAACAATTTAGGCTTCCAAGTAACTGATTTACATTATACAAATTTTATAACTGTTTCTGTATGATGAACACTACTATTTCATTTATTTAGTTCACACTTATGAGACCACTTTTATTTTTATTGAACAAATTGTAATGTATTTTTTAAGATGTTATGTATGTGTATTTGGTATTTCATTATTGGGTAAAATTAAATGCCTACTGTTCGAAGGACCAACAACCGTTCCAACATAGTCAAACCATTCGAACTATTACATAGAATATTCAAACAAAATCTGTGATTAGTGTTCGAACATCAACCAGACATCGTTCAAATGTAATAAGCATCGAACAAGCCCTCGAAGTTCGAACACTATACTCTAGGTTCAAACGTCATCTTCGAGTAAATCATTGAAACATATCATAATCTGATTGAACATTTAAAGTAATGCTTTCGAACATCGTTGTATGTTCAACCACTAAAATTAACATTCGAATATTTTTCCTTGTCAATACGTTTGAACGAATTTATTTGGGTCGACCACTCACCCAGAACATACTTCACGGTCGAACATAATGATTTTACCTTTCAACCGTATATCTAGGATGAAATTTAATCGTCCCAAAAAAGCTTTTTGTTCAAACGCTATCGAATAGCTTTGTTCACTTTCGTCCCAAAACTACTTTTTGGGATGAAATTTAAATTTGTGTCCCAAAAAACCTTTTGGTACACTAATATTTGGACGATTAGGGGTGTATCAATCCAGGGGAGGTCACGGACCAAAACTTTTGATCTATCATTTTTGCCAGACTAGACTGTTAGCTATTGGTCTGGTCAGTCCATTCAGTCTGATTCGGTGCATGAACATTTTTTTCCTTTTTTTGACAAAAACATTAATACAAAAAGTTAATTAAATTAGTAAAATTAAAATTAAGTAATCTATTTAACATTTTATATATGGCTCATGAATTTTAAATAATTTCATTATATTTATAGTCAATGATAATCCCTTAAATGAAAATTGCATAATTAATTTATACAATTAGTATATAAAATAACATATTATATATATAATATTTAGAATATATTTATACATTCGGTTGGTCCCGGTCTGGTCCAAAAAAACAACACCCAAGACCGACCAATAAGACTATCGATCTAGTCCAGTTGATTTTTCTAGTCCTAACCGATAGTCTTACACCCCTAGGCACGACCTTGGAACAATGTTTCTTGTCCCAAAAGACATTTTGGGACAAATCGGAGTTATTTGGGACAAAAATTTCATCCCAAAAACCCTCTTTTGTTAGCCTACGGTTTTTCCTCCATCCAACAAGTCATTCCTTCCCTAGTTAGTGCCAATTTTGCCAATTGACGTGCTACACCATTACCTTCCCTTTTTATAAACTGGATCTTTCAATTTGGTCTTGTCTTAAAGACCCTAGTTGCGTCCTCTATCACTTGAGCATATGAGCTCCCATTTTCACCACCTATTGGTACTGCATCAATCACCACTTTCGCATCCCCTTCAAATATGACTTTATTACACCCCATATCTTCACACAGGTCAATTGATTTTCTCAAAGCCAAACTTTCTGCTACAACTAGTTGAGTCTTCATGTTAATCTTCTCACAACAAGAGACCATAATTTCTCCTTTTCTATTCCTAACTGTGATGCCCAACCCCAGTCTTTTATTTTCTTCATCAATTGCTGCATCAAAATTGGCCTTAAGAAATTCCCCCTCTGGTTTTTTCCATACCTGTTTCTCTCTTCTGGTTTCTACTCTATTCTTTTTCCCCTCCTCCTTTCCTTGAACTTCCTGGTATTCTTTAAGACTTATTAAAGCATTTTTAACCACCTATGCTAGACCATCAAACATGTTATCAAAGACCACTTTATTTCTTCTATGCCAAAAGTTTCTCATAATCGCAGTAGCTTCCTCTAGCTTCTCTACCTCCAGTTTTTGACTTAATTTATTCCACAGCAAGTCATCACCTGCCACTATTCATATTTGCACTGCACTACCTGCCTTTACCCATACATCATTGACAGATGGACACTTCCATAGTGCATGCATTATTGATTCTTCTTCCCTTTGGCATATTGGAAAATTGAAGTCTTCCACAATATTCCTTTTATAAAGTAATGCTTTTGTAGGTAAAGCATCGGTTCCTACCCTCCAAAGGAAATGTTTTGAGGCTCTAGAAATATTCATTCCCCATATCTTCTTCCATCTCATATCTGTTTGTTTTGTTCTCGAGCTCTCCCCCTTGATCATTCTTCTTTTGTCTTCATCTAGATGATAAGCACTGTGTACAGAGAATTTGCCATCTTTGCTATAATTCCATATTATCTTGTCTGCCCCACCTCTATTACTAATTGGTAAACTGCATATCAGGTCAGCTTCCTCTCTATTAAAGTTTTCTCTAATCAAGTCTTCATTCCATATCTTCAGCTTCTTTATGATTAACTCACTTACATTTGCTTCCACTCCTAGGGTAGTAACTAGAGATTGAACACAATATGTTGTAGGTTTAGACAACCATTTATGTTTCCATATTTTTGTCTTTTCTCTATTTCCTACCCTTCAAAACATACATTCTTGCAGCAAATCTCGAGCCATCCATACACTTCTCCATATTAATGATGGCGAGTTACCCAACTTAGCTTCTAATATGTTCTCACCACTGAAATATTTTCCTTTATAAACTCTAGAAACTAAGGAAGTTTAATCTTGTAATAACCTCCAGCTGTGTTTAGCTAAAAGAGCCATATTAAAACTTCCTATATCTCTGAAACTCAATCCACCTCTACTATTTGCTCCCCCCATATAGGACCAGCTCTCCCAATGGATGCCATGCTTATCTGGGTGATTTCCCCACCAGAAATTTGACAACATTGCTGATATCTCGAGACACAATTTCTTTGGGAGTTTGAAAACAAACATAGTGTAAGTAGGAATGACTTGAAGCACAGCCTTGATCAATACCTCTTTTCTTGCCTTAGAGAAGTAACTGTTCTTCCAACTATTTATCTTCCTCCATATGCGATCTTTTATGCACCAAAAACTATTATACTTGGATTTTTCAACTATTGATGGTAAACTTAAATATTTTTCATACCTCAAACTTACTACAGCTCCTGCTTCTATTTTTTTTTATTGTTATTCTAGTATTTGTGCTGAAGAAAATGGATGTCTTGTGCCTATTCATTTTTTGACGAGAAGCCTTTTCATACACCCCAAAATGGATTGGCAAGTTGTTCCACTCTCTAATACTGGCTCTGCAGAACATAACACAATTATCTGTAAAAAAACAAATGATTTATTCTTGATCCTCTTCTTGCCACCTTTACCCCTCTAGTCAGCCTCATCTACTCTGAGTGATTGATTAAAGAACTCAATCCCTCAGCACATATATAAGATAAAAAGATAAGGAGACAAATGATCTCCTTGCCTCAATACACATTTTGGGAGTATTATTTCACCTGGATTTCCATTGATAATTATTGAGTAACTCATTGTACTTACACAGTTTATTACTAATTTAATCCATTTCTGATTGAATCCTAACTTCCCCATCAAAGCCTCCAGGTAATCCCACTCTACACGATTCATATGCTTTTTAACAACCGGTAATACTTAATTTATTATATTGTTATTGTTGGAGAATAGCATCCCACATAGGAAACATGGAGTTAAAGTCCAAAAACGAAAAGGCCAAGGCTAAAGTAGACAATATACATTAGTTAGTTATTTTCTGTTATCTTAATTTTCAATATAAATAGATGTAAATACAGATGATCAAATCACTCGATTCAATAATACAATTCCTTTCAGATAGCCTACGTGCATCTCAGTTTTCTGCTCTTCATATTTTTCATTTCCAGTTTATGAAACTCTTGACATGGTATCAGATTAGTAAACATTCCGCAACTCTCTTTCTCTACTGGAAATCTATTCTTTCTTCAAGATTTTCTGCACTACATTGATTTCTTGTAGTGATTCTTCTATTCTTTCCTATTCTTCTTGTCTTTCTTGAAATGGCTTCTATCAGTTCTACAGATTCTGCAGATTCAATTTCACCAAATAATCCATCAGATAATTCAGCAAGTCCATATTATCTACATCCTAGTGATAACCCTGGTGCTCTCCTTGTCTCAGAGATTTTCAATGGTGATAACTATGTTGCATGGAACCGCTCGATCACAATTGCTTTATCTGTCAAGAATAAAGTAGCATTCATTGATGGCTCAATTCGACCTCCACATCCTTCTCAGTCAATTCTTTACCCAGCATGGATGAGGGCCAATAATTTGGTACTTTCTTGGTTGATAAACTCCATTTCCAAAGATATTTGAAATAGCTTGTTATATGTTAATTCAGCTCTTGATCTTTGGAATGAACTGAAGACACAGTACTTAAGAAGTGATGGACCAAGAGTCTTCCATCTTGAAAAATCTTTGAGTTGTATAAACTAGGGCTCTTCATCTATTACCGAATATTTTAGTGCCTTCAAAGCATTATGGGATGAATATGTTAGTTTTCGTCCTTTCCCAACTTGCACTTGTGGAAAAATGTCAAGTTGTACATGTGACATCTTTCCTTTTCTGTTACAAAGGCACCAGTCAGATTATGTTCTGAAATTTCTTGTTGGCTTAAAAGAGTCCTATGCATCTATTAGAAGTCAGTTACTTCTTTCCATACCATTACCAACAATGGCAAAGGTCTTTTCTTTACTACTTCAAGAAGAGAGCCAAAGGCAACTAACCAACTCAGTTTCAACTAAAACTCATGCATTGATGGTAAAGCAGTTCTCTACTCCAGTAGCAAACCAATACAAGTTCTCGAAAGAAAGGGCCAAGAAGTCTTCACTCCATTGTACACATTGTGGGTATAATGGACACACTATTGACAAGTGCTTCCAACTTCATGGATATCCTCCTGGTTTGTAACACCCTGCTCCTCCTTCCTTCTTCTGACGTAAAGCAGTTCTATGCATCTATTAGAAGTCAGTTACTTCTTTCCATACCATTACCAACAATGGCAAAGGTCTTTTCTTTACTACTTCAAGAAGAGAGCCAAAGGCAACTAACCAACTCAGTTTCAACTAAAACTCATGCATTGATGGTAAAGCAGTTCTCTACTCCAGTAGCAAACCAATACAAGTTCTCGAAAGAAAGGGCCAAGAAGTCTTCACTCCATTGTACACATTGTGGGTATAATGGACACACTATTGACAAGTGCTTCCAACTTCATGGATATCCTCCTGGTTTGTAACACACTGCTCCTCCTTCCTTCTTCTGACGTAAGCAATTACGTCAGATGTGATGTGACAGCCCGCTCCTCCCCTCTAGTGTCTAAGAGCTTCGTTATGCGTGCCAGACTCGATGGCGTGTTTTTAAAGATACTACGTGATTTCTAAAAGTTATCTTGTATTTTAAAGTTATGTTTATTTTAAATGGAAGATTCCTATTATTATTTAACTAAAGAATATTTTAAATAACTCAATTATAACATCTTTGAAGAGCTCCAAAAATATTATAATTGTGGGAATCATTTTATATAAATGATTCCAGTTATTTAAAATATTATGTGATCTAAATAATGATAGAATCTTTAATTAAATTAATAGTTTTACTCTTTTAAATATTTTAAGTAAGACTTCATAATTTTATAAATGATGAGAGAATATTATTTTAAATAATATTCTATCTTTATTTCTCTCAATGCTTTTAAATAAATAAGCGTTTACTTGTTTCTAAATCAGTGTTTAAAGGTCATCGCAAACCATTTTAGAGACCCCCAGACGTCGGGTTTTAGGATAAAACCCCAGCCCCTCTCTCTTCTCCCTCACTTTTCCCTCCCCTCTCTCTCTCCTCCCTCTCTAAGCTTGCAGCGTACGCAGTAGCCCTCTCTCTCGCCCAAACGGCTTCAGCCCCAGCCCGCCGCCGCCGTGAGCCACCGTGCTTCACGGCCACCACGACCGGCTTCCTCTCCCTCCAGCGAGCCTCCCAGCACCGGCCTTGCCTCCCCACGCTCGCCCCTCCTCCTCCCTCAACGGTGCAAGCCCGAACGGGCTTAGTGTTCCATGCGCCGTCGTGCGCCGTTCTCCGGCGCCACCTCTCCCACGGCAGCCACCCCTGCCACCAACCGGTCACCTACAGCGGCCTCAGCCCCTCCCATGCAGCCACCTCCCTCCACCATGCACGAGCACAGCAAACCCATGCACGGGTTCACTGTGCAGCCTCCTAACGCCGCCGTGCGCGGTCATCTCGGCCACCGGCTACCATCACGAGACTCCTGAGGTCTCCCCCTTCCTCCTCCAGCAAACCCACAGCCAATAGGCACCTCATCCACCTCCCGGTGTGCCCACGGACACCGCACGGGTTTAGCCTCCCCCGCCGCCGTCCGCCGCCACCCACTGCGAACGACCACCCTAGCCAGCATCCTTAGGCCACCACGAACCCAACGGTACCACCCACGGCCCCGATCTATCCCCCATGCATGCACACTCTCTCTCACTCTCCCACGGCATTTCTCCCCCTCACAGTGCACAACCACCACCACAGACCACCGTGCCAACCACCACTGAGTCTCCACGGCTCCTCTAGTAGTTCCCTTAGCCCAGCTTTAGGCCCAAACCACCACTTTATGTGGTAGGTTGATCACTGCACATGATGGACAGTCACTGCGAGTGACTGACCGCCACTGTACACCGTGAGATCCGCTGTTTTGCCCCTTGTCATTATCATCGAGGCCACCCTAGGCCCTTCCAAGACCACACCTAGCTATCCAAATGCCTAAAAAATCACTGTACGCGGTGTAGCCACCCCGTACGCTCCTCCGGCGTTATCGCTGTGACGGCTAGCGAGCGACGCACAGGTTATCCCGTCGATGGTATAAATCTCTATCCCTCGCTTTTTATATTAAATGTTAGATGCTAGCTAGTTGACTAGGTTGTGGACTGTGCTGTTAGTATTATAGGTTGTGGATTGTGCTGCTAGTGTTATAGGATTCGCTATGTAGTAGCGATGTGACGTGCTGTAGTGAAGTGCTGGGCGTAGTTGGGAAGTGTGCTGTGTAGTGTTGTGGACTGTGCTGTGAAGTGTGTTGGTAGCGTATGTGCGGTAGTAGTGGCGTGGCCTAGTGCCGTGTAAGGAGTACACGTGGAGTGTACCCTGTGTAGTGAGACGAGGCACCGTATGGCGTGTGCCATAGCGGTGACGTGGCGTAGTGCCGTGAATGGAGTACGCCAGGAGTGTACTCCAAGTAATGAGACAAGACACCGTATGGCGTGTATGCCATAGCGGTGACGTGGCATAGTGCCTTAAATGGAGTACGCGAGGAGTGTACTCCATATGGTGGAATGATGCATCGTATGGCGTGTGCCATAGCGGTGATGTGGCGTAGTATCGTGGATGGAGTACACGTGGAGTGTACTCCATGTAGTGAGGTGATGCACCGTATGGCGTGTACGCCATAGCGGTGACGTAGCGTAGTTCTGTGAAGGGAGTACACGTGAAGTGTACTCCATTGTAATGGAGAGACGCACCATATGACGTGAGTGCCATAGTGGCGACGTAGCGTAGCCTTGTGAGGGAGTACATGAGGAGTGTACTCCATGAAGTGCAGCGATACACCGTATGGCGTGTTGCGAAGATGAAGGTGATTGCATTAATGGGTGAAGAGCTTGATGTATGGTGTCGGAAACTGTGGAATAGTGTCCTGAAGTGTGAGATATGGCCTGTAGTCCCAGGCGACGAGTGTCGCCATGTGACTGGCTTATGGCTAGAAATAAGTGCGAAGTAGCTAGAAGGTATCAGAGTAGCGCAGTGAAAGAATGACTAGGCAACGTCACTAAGTGACGCGGTCGATTAAGAAGTCGTGCTTGCAATGGGTGAAGAATTAGCGTAAGAGTGATGTAGCGGGAACGTGACGAGGTGTCACATTGTGACGAGAGTACATGAGGAACCATACTCGTGATGAGTTGGAAGTGACGTAGCGGAATGTCAGAAGACGTGACAAGGTCACGGTGTAGCTTGGGAATGGTCTCGAGCTATATGGCGTGACGTAAAGTGTTGAGGTATGTGCCGTAGTAATGATACTGCTGTAGCCTACGGCGATGAGCGTCACCGTGTAGTCGGCTTATGGCTAGAAGCATGTGCTAAGTGGCCAAGAAGTATCAAAGCTGTGCAGCGGAAGCATGATTGGGCTACGTCATGAAATGACGTGGTCAATCATGAAGCTGTACTGTGATGGGTTAGGATGTATGAGAGATGACGTGACAGGATCACGGCATAGCTTGGGATTTAGTCTCGAGCTATGTGACGTGACGTAAGGTGTGTTCATGGACAAAGTCCCATCATGTCAAGTGTTGGGATGAACTGTCAAGAGGTACGGCTAGCATGAAGGGTCGTGCTAGCCGGATTATGAGAAGGTTGGTAATAGAGTATGGCGTTCGCCATACGAGTCCGTGACCAATGTATTAAATGATGGTCTTAAGGGATAAAGGAGTAAGGTACGTGTATTGTCTGATTAGACGCACGTGCCGGACAGATTCACCATATGTAATGGGTAATCTGTCCTAAGCATGGTTACACGGTGCTCAAGCCTCAGAGTGGCTTGGAGCCATGTAGTGCAGATGGATGGTCATGAGAGGTAGAGTGAGCTAAGATGCATGAGGGTAATGATGAGAGTACTGTCTAAGAATGGGATACATGACTTAGCTAGTCTAAGTCATGCGTCGGAATGTGGTTAATGAGAAGAACGAGACAGAGGTTCTAGTGTCTTAATCCTAAGGTGAATCATGGATTCACCCTAGCGAGTAAGCACTCGAGGTAGAACGTAAGGTTGAAAGGAAGTAGAGACCATAATGGGTCTCCAAGGATTTTATCATATTAAGGAACGTGTAAGAGTACGGGATAGCAGGAGAGTGTTCTAAGTAAAGGATAGCTCTATTTCTAGTTCAGCTATTTATGCACTAGATAGAAAATGACGTAAGGTTATGTATGCATGTAGGTGCCATCTGACACGCGCATGAATGGACTGCATGGTATGAAAGTAGCATGGAGTCCAGGTAAATGTTACGTTCATGCTCTTCTAGAATGTTTTCTAAAGTATGAGAAAAAGAAAGATGAAATGTTTCTCCATGAAGGATGCTTTAAGAAAGGACACGAAAGATGTTTTTTAAAGAAAGCATGCTAAGTATTGAATGGTATACGTATGTACGGCCCCTCTATGAAAGCCCCTTTTTACGCACCCCAAAGTATTAATTGTATGCATGTGAATGGATGACTATATGTGTATTTATTGTACGTATTTTCTAAAGAAAAGAAATGAAGCTTCGAGGCCTTTGCCCCCAGCTTCAGAACGATGCTTAAAGAGACGCGAAGAAAGTGTTTTAAAACATGTCCCTGAGAACCGATGTTAAAATGTCCCTACGAACTGATGTTTTAAACGACGCCATGAAAGATGACGTTTAAGCCATGCTTTTAAACGAAAAGAATGTTTTCTCATGAAAAGATGTTTTTCCCATGAAAGCATGAAATGAAATGAAAAGAAAAAAAAATGAATGCCCATGCCCATGAAATGAAATGAATGAAAGCCTCAGGTCTTTAGAGCCGACATGAATGAACGAATGAAAAGAACGGCATGTGGCATTAATGAATGTATGAAAACACATAATGGCCATATGAAATGAACGGAAAGGGGTACCCAATGAATGAACGGGCAGATTGCAATGCAAGGCAGTGGTATCTGGTAGTGCACCCAGTGCTGCACCCTGACGGAAAGGGATTCCAATCCGTGGCCACGGGCGAATCCATCGGCTCAAAAGGCCGCTAACTCCAGCACGCGAGGCGTAACGACGTGCACCGGCCTATGAAAGAGAAAAGAAAAGTAACTGTATGTATGAATGCATGGCATTCTTCAAGAAATGAAGCTAGTGATGGGGGAAAGGTTTTAAAGAAAAGAAAAGCATGTTTTAAGAATGAAAGCCCCCGTTCACTGATGTTTTTAACAAAAGCATGTATGCATGTAGGTATAGTATGTATGAATGATGAATGCATGAATGAAAACCTATGTTGCTATATTTTAACGGTATGAAGTAACGCTTACTGAATATTCGACTCATTTTAGTTTTTATGTGTGCCCCTCCCCCTACAGGAAACTAAATGGGTAGTACGCCCAAGAGGGACACAGCCAAAGGGAAAGAGCACGAAGGTCTAGGCATGAAGGTTTTAAACGTACGAAAATGTATTTTTATTTTAAAGAATTTTATTTCCCACTCCAAAACCCTTTTATCATAAGAGCACTTTTTATTTTATAACGTAGAGTCTTGCACCCTGGGAAGGACTATAAAAGGTTTTAAATGGGACGGTAATTCCCGTCGTCGTATTTTCTAAAATATTTTCCAAAAAGGTCCACCCCAAGGACGGGCGTTATATGGTTGGACTGGACCAAAAGGGAAGAGAAATCATCCTGCTGCACATGCTGCCATTTCAACCAATGAAATCTGTGATTAAAATAAGGATGAGTCTCATATGGTTTCTTTAACTTCTAAAGAATTTAATAAACTTTTAGCTCTTGCTAATTCCTCACAACCTTCTTAGCCCTCTTCAAATATCCAAAATACATTAGCCTGTAACCTTGTTACTTCTGCCCAATTCTCTGGTAATTTTTTCTACAACTCTGTTTCGGTTATACCAGATCACTCTTGGATATTAGATACTGGTGCAACAGATCACATGATTTGTTCACCAAATTTTTATTGTTTTCCTCCTAAACCAATCAATATATCTATAAATCTACCTAATGGACAGATTATACCAACCACACACATTGGTACAATTTGTATTTCCAATAATCTTTTCTTGAAAAATGTCTTGTGTGTACCTTCTTTTTCATTTAATCTTTTATCTATTTCTAAGCTAACACAACAATCTAATCTTTCTTTATCCTTTTTTGGAACTCACTGTCTTTTGCAGGACCAATCACAGAGGAGGATGATTGGGATTGCATTTAAGAAACAAGGACTATATCACTTTGTACCTTCCTGCACAACTTCTAAACCCAATTCAGTCCACTTTTCTGCTGTTTCTCAAAAATCCTTGGATCTATGGCACTATAGATTAGGCCATGTATATTTCTCTAGACTTTCTTCTCTCAAACACTTAGATTCTTCCATCTCTATGGATTGTCAACATATATGTGATATCTATCCTTTGGCAAAGCAAAGAAGATTACCTTTCCCTGTATCACATACGAAATCTATAAAATTTTTGATTGGATTCACTGTGACATATGGGGTCCATTTGCAACTATTTCTTATTCAGGTTATAAATACTTCTTGACAATTGTTGATGATTTCACACGATGCACTTGGGTTTACATGCTTAAAGCTAAGTCTGAGGTTGCAATTCTGCTAAAAAGCTTTTGTATACTAATAAAAACTCAGTTTAATGTTGCTATTAAAACCATAAGATCAGATAATGGACCTGAATTTTTTCTCACAAAATTTAATAGTGAAAATGGATTTTTACATCAAAAAGCTATGTAGAAACCCCACAGCAAAACGGAACAGTGGAACGAAAGCATCAGCATTACAGCTAGAGCACTAATGTTTTAATCAAATATTCCATTATCTTTTTGGAGTGACTGTGTTCTCACCGCAGCGCATATAATCAACAGGATACCTACCCCTCTTCTTAATAACAAAACTCCTTATGAAATGCTTTTTAATAAAACACCAAAACTATCCCATTTAAAGGTGTTTGGTTGCCTTTACTTTGCTTCTACACTTCATAATCACAGATATAAGTTTGATCCTAGAGCTGTCAAGTGTATTCCTCGGGTACCCAACTAATGTAAAGGGTTATAAAGTCATGGATCTCAACACTAATAAAGTGTTCATTTCCAAAAATGTCAAATTCAATGAAAATATTCTACCTTTTTCAGACACACCTTCGAATCCACAAAGTCATACATTCTTATTCCCACCATCAGAAAACAACTCTTATATTTCCACCAATCCTACTGTTCTTCCTAATTCATCTATTTCATCAACTTCTACTAATGATAATCTTCATTCCTAAGATGATCAAGATATGTCTATATCTTAGAATAATCCCATTTCCAGTTATCTACCCCAACTCAGAAAATCAACAAGAATTTGAAAACCATCTGTTATTCTGCAGGATTACTATTGCAGTCAAGTTACCTCAAATACAGCCCATTCAACTTCTTCTAATGATGGTTCTACTAAAGGTAACTTCTATCCCATTTCTCCATTTCTTTCTACCAGCAGATTATCATCTTCTCATAGAGTTTTTCTTGCCTCAATAACAGCTTCATCTGAACCCACCACATATAAACAAGCTGTCCAATTTCCAAAATGGCAACAAGCTATGAAAAATGAATTACATACTTTAGAGTTAAATAAAACATGGGAGCTTGTAACTTTACCTAAAAATAAACAAACAATTGGTTGTAAATGGGTATTCAAAATTAAATACAAATATGATGGGACCATAGAAAGACACAAAGCAAGATTAGTGGCAAAAGGTTACACTCAACAAGAAGGGTTGGATTTTTTTGGATTCCTTCTCACCCAGTTGCCAAGATTACTTCCATTAGACTTTTACTTGTTGTGGTTGCAATTAAAAATTGGCATATTCACCAACTAAATGTAAACAATGCCTTTTTACATGGTAAATTACATGAAGAAGTTTACATGGACTTTCCTCCTGGACTGCCTAATCAGAACAACACAGTTTGTAGATTGTTAAAAAGTCTCTATGGCCTTAAATAGGCATCTAGACAATGGTTTGAGAAATTGTCTAACTCTCTCATTACCTATGGTTTCACTCAAGGGAAGTCTGACTGCATGTTGTTTATCAAAAAGACAACAACTTCTTTTATGGCACTGCTTGTTTATGTTGATGATGTGCTGATAGCAATTGATGATTTTGAACAAATTCAACTCTTGAATGTGACACCCCGTATTTTAGTGTATTTTAATGAAGGATTATTTTAATTAATTTAATGATTGATTCTCTAGTTTTAGTATTTTGGGAGTTTTAAAATATTATTTTATAATATTTTAAGTTGTGAAAATATTTTATTGGGCTTTCTTCTTATTAATTATTATTTCAGATTTAAATTGATCTTTGATTTAAATTGGTTCGTTTATGGGTTTTAAAATTATTGTTGTTTTATTTAAAGC
>QEOT01123307.1:36708-55308 GCA_003123785.1 Pterocarya stenoptera | reverse complement strand
AGCTTCACATGTTTATAGATCATGGGTGAATATTTTAATATGGATATTTTTTAGGGTCAGAAGACACGGATTTGAAGGGGAAATACTAAAATGTCAAATTATGGGATTAATAGTATATTAGGATTTAATCAGTAATTGGTTGGAAAAATTACGTGGGAATCATTTATATGTGGAGTGACGATAATTTAGGATTTTGGGGATTTTAGACATTAGGAAAATATTGATTTTTAATATCGGTGTTAATTACAAAGTACGTGTTCAATAAAAAATTTACGGAAGTTACGCGTGACTATTTTATAGGTGATGATCAATATTCCCTTAGCACTGTTGTGAAAAAATTCAGAGAAATTAGCCTTGTTTGTTTTCAAGACTAAAATCTAAAATTTTGAAAATTTTGAAAACCTTCCATCCCATCATTATAACTTTTTCAAATTTCCATACAAAATAAAATAAACAATTCAACTTTTTCAAATCCCAAAACAAATATAATATTAAAAAATATATTCTAACAATATTTTATTCAACTTTTCAAGTTTAATCTCGTTTCATCTCATCTCATCTCTGAAAACAAATGAGACCTTAAAGAGTTCAGGTAAGTAAAGTTCCTATACTAGACTTTGTATAAAATGATGGACTAAGGTTGAATTTATGAAAAATTTGCATGGTATGTTTTGAAAAGAAATGTGGAAACAACCTTAGTCATGTGTTATGCATTACTCATGAAACTTTGTATAAGACGAAAGTTTTTTTTTTTTTTTTTGTCATGACTGATGTAGACATGAACTTATTTTGGCATTCTATTTTTGAACTGTGTCAAAAGGGCGAATATGAGATCTGAAAATTTTTGCATTGATTAAGTGAAGATGCTTCGAATCAATTTTGATATTGTGAAGTGTGAAGATGATATGAATTTGTTTAGTACTCTGTTTTGATATAATATGGCATCTAAGAAACCTTTTGTATGACTTTCTGATTCTGTTTCTATTCTGTTCCATTACGGCCCTGCCACAGGTGATAATAGTTGTATACTGCCCTGCCACAAGTGATAATAGTGATATACGATCTTGCCACAAGTGATAATAGTGGTATGCGACCCTGTCACGGGTGATAGCAATGGTATATGGTCTTGCCACGGGTGATAATAGTGATATACGGTCCTGACATGAGTTATAGTAGTGGCCTTTGTTTGAGTGCACACTCTTTGGTAACAGAGTGATTTATGTTCTGCTTGGCTATCCGCAGATGCACAACCCTACCACGGGGATTAAATATGGTCTTTGTTCTGATATGATGCTCTGATATGATGATAATGATACTTAATTATGCTATGTCAAATGACTTTTGAATAAGAATATTTCTGAAGTTTTGCTTTGATATTTTCGTTAACATGTTATGATTTCCGTATTTTGAAAGTAAAAATATTTTGTTCTGCATTCTGAACTTTGTAAATGTTCATGTTTACATACTAGCATATGTTCTATACTTACTGAATTGTTGATAACTCACCCCTTATCTCCACAATATTTTTCAGATAATTTGAATATTTCAGCTGAGGATAAAGATTATGAAGTATGGGTGAGCTGATTTAAGCATAATGGATTAAGCATTTAAGCATAAAATGTTTCTATGAGTATTAGCGAATTTTATTGAATAATTTTGTTGTGTTATGGTGACTTAGTATTTTGGGAGGTTGATTATATTGACGTAGTAGGTTTGAAACAATAATTTTTATATGACATTGAAAATTTAGAATCTATAAATATATTGTGGAATGTGAGTTTAAGTGACAGGAAGTAACTCTCCAACCCCTCCGGGGCCGGGATGTTACATTATTGCTATTTATTACTTTTATGTTACTATTCATAGATCATCTAAAATCACAACATCCAAATGTAATCAGTCCTGTCAAGACTCTAATAAACTAATATCACGCCAAGTTACTTTAGAAATTTGTGGCCATTGATGGGAGCACTTAAGTGATCATTATGAGATTTTTTATAACAAAAAAAAAAGGAACAATTTAAGATAAAAACAAACTGAACAACCAGATGGAATTTTTTTTTATACTGTCCAAAACAAGAACAAAACTCATGGAACTAATTCTTGCGTGCCTTTCTTTTTTTCGAAGAGTCGGTAGCCTCATATTAGTGGCCCCGACCCAAGTTTATTAAAAAGCCCTTGCTTATGATGGAGGAATACCTTGGATACAACCAACGCATCTAGGAGTTTACAAATAAAGAAACTAAAGAACCTCCCAAATACCAACCAAACAAGCGAAACAAATCAAACAGCCAACAAAACAAGCCAATAAGAAAAAGCATAGACAAACGAAATAGGCCTATCGAAATAAATAAAATGTAAACAAGCCTAAAACAAACAAAACCATCAAAGAAAAACACGTAAACCCACTTAAAAATGAAACCCAAATAATCCATCCGGACAATGCCTTTTAGAACCCCTGGGAATCTTTGGATGCTATCGTATATTTCATTTTTCTCCATTTCTCATTCTCTTGCCAAAAAATCCGCAACATAATTTGCTTCACGGAATTGATGTATAACCATATAATTTAGCCCTCTCAACTCCCTACATAGCTCTTCCCAAAAATTCTAAAGATACCACAAAGTACATCTCCCCTTACGGATCCAATCAACAACAAGCTTTGAATCACTTTCAATAATAATATTATGAAGTTGAAGCCTTTTACACAGTCGAATCCCTTCCACGATAGCCTTCAATTCCGCACCATTGTTGGTTCCATCTCCGTAGTGAGTGGAGAAAGCCCCTTTTACCATGCCATCATTATCTCTAATTATGCCACCCCCTCCTGTGTTCCCCGGGTTACCACGACAACTACCATCACAATTAATTTTTACCCATCAGGCAGTAGGCCTAGACCATTTGACAATTTTTCCTAGCCTTGACGCATTTATAAGACATTGTACCTGAAAGTTATTAAGAATCACTCTATCATGGTCTGAGAGATTACGGCCTGAGCATAATTGATCACCCAGTATTTTTATCCATACCCGTACAACTCTCCACACCTGTTCAGCATTTTCAGACTTTCCCTCCATTCTCACTTTACATCTCCTCTTCCAAAGACACCAAGTAATTAAGCAAGGGATTACTCCAATAAGCGTACCTTTGACAGAAGACTTCTTCACATAATGAAACCAGTTCAACACTCTCATTTTCCAAGGCCAATAGACAAACGACGGAACCCCCACCTCGTTACTCACATAGGACCAGACCTGAGCCGCTATCTCCCCCTGGCAAAAATGTGATCAATGCTTTCAGTTTGACTTCGTGAATAGCAATCACAAGCAAATACTAGTGACACTTCTTTTGCCTGTACTCTCTCATCCACAATCAAAGAATTAAACCAACCTCTCCACATACAAATAGATATCCGTTTAGGCAAACTTTTATGCCACAACCATCCCACGCCCGATATACGCTGCCCTTTGTTTCGTGTTACCTCCCATGTCGTAGCTGTTGAGAACTTACCATCAAGAGATGGTTTCCAGAAAAATATATCGGACCCACTCCTCCTAGCCGAGACATTTTGGACAACCTCGATCATCGTGTCAATATCAACCAAGTCCCTTAGCAGATCCATATTCCAAGAATTATTCATCCAACACTCATTAATCTGCAGCTTGACATTGGCTATATCATGAGCTTCTGCCGAAAGCAAACCTGATGATAACCATCTGTCAAACCAAAAAGAAGCATTACCACCTCTCACCAGAACCTTCACATTGTCCATCACTTATGGTAAAACAAATGTAATGGACTTCCAAAACCGAGAATCAGTAGGACGCCCATTTGGTATTGCAACATGGTCATTTCGAAAATACTTTGCCAGAAAGAACTCAGTCCACAAATTTTTCACAGATAAAAGCCGGAAAACAAACTTCATATGGAGCGACTTCTGTACCTCTTTAAAATCTCTTACACCTAAACCCCCTTCATTAATAGCCTTGCACACATTTTTCCATTACATCCATTGAACATTTCTTCTACTGTCCATCTCTCGCCACAAAAAATTAGCAAGAAGTGAATTAATAAGAGAAAAAATAGCTGCCGGAACATCCATCATAGACATCAAATGAACAGGCATGCTCGACAACACATGCTTTACAAGAATCAGCCTCCCACCTTGCGATAGCAACCGAAATTTCCATCCAACAATTTTCTTTCTCACCTGATCCACCAGAAACTCAAAATTCCTAGTTGTCAACCTGCCTGAGTTCAAAGGAGCCTCTACGTACGTCTAAGGAAAAGTACCTTCCTTAAAACCCATAATTCTCAACAAAACCCACTTTCGACTTGGTGCAATCCTTTTAGATGCGAATAGAGCTGACTTCTCTTTACTAACTTTCTGCCCCGACCATTTTTCATATAACTCCAGCGTATGTATAAGATTCTCGGTGGATCGTTTTGCCCCATTAGCAAAAATAAGAACATCGTCCGCATAAAGAAGATGGGAAACTAGTGGAGCACCAATAGGAAGATGATATTTGCCAATTCTCCCGTCCGCAAAATTTTTCCACAGCAATCTCGTCAAAACTTCCTCCATGACAATAAACAAATAAGGAGAGAGCGGGTCCCCTTGCCGTAAACCCCTGGAAGCTTGAAAGAAACCTTTAAACGCTCTATTCATCATAATAGAGTACCAAGGGGATTTGACACAATTTTCAATCAGATCACAGAACCTTTCCGAGAAACCGAAGGCCCGAAAAACCTCCAAAAGAAAATCCCACTTCACCCAGTTGTAAGCCTTAGCAATATCAATTTTCACCATCACATTTCCACCAACAATTTTCTGATTCAAGGACTATATCATTTCTTGTGCCAAAGTGATATTCTCAAAAATGCTACGTCTCGGAATGAATGCACCATGTTCATGCGATAGCACTTTATCAATAACACCTATCAGTCTATTAACAATTACCTTGGAAAAAATCTTATAAGCCATTGAACAAAGGCTTATAGGACGAAACTTATCAAAGCTCGTCGGCTCAGCCACTTTCGGAATCAAAACAATAAAAGAAGAAGAATAAAACCTGGATAGAGGGACACCTTTAAAAAATTCTCGTGCGGCCTCAACGACATCCTCCTTTATAATCTCCTAACAAGACGTATAGAACTCGGACCCCAAGCCATCAGGGCCTGGACTGCTATTTTTTGGAATAGAAAAAATGGCTTGTCGAACCTCTATCTCGGATGGCTCCTCACAAAGCATCCCATTCTCCTCCTCCGACACATTTTTTTTCCACCAAATTCATCAAATCGCAATGCTCTGTTTCGGACGTCTCATTCATGAAGCTCTGAAAGTAGTTCTCAGCACCATTATGAACCGATTCAACATTATCCAAAGTCCTCTCATCCGAAAGAACCATCTTTCTAATCACTCCCTTTTTGCGTCGCTGGTTGATAACAGAGTGAAAGAGAGCTGAGTTTTGATCTCCAGTTGTCAACCAATTTTTCTTGGCAATTTGACCCAGTTGCATGGCCTCCATCTTTTCCCATAGTTCCAGTTCAGTTTTGGTTACTAAGAAGTCTTTCTCAACCTCCTCCGAAAATTCTACCTAAAGATGATTCTCCAAGGCTTCCATTCTCTCCTTAAGGGATCGTATATTACCTTCCACTCTCCCGAAGACATTTTTGTTCCAGGCACGAAGGGCTACCTTTGTTCTTTTAATCTGATAGCCAGCCTCATAAGACCCGTTGCTTCATCCGTTCTACTCCAAACTTCCTTCACAAAAGTCAAAAACTCACTATGCAGACACCTCATATTGTGAAAACAGAAAGGAGAGGGACCGTAGTTGGCAACCGACACATCAGAAAAAACCACCAGCTAACAGTGATCTAATGATTTACGGCTAAGGTAATTAAACAAAGTTGACTAGAAACGGCTTGAAAAATAATTATTAATGAGTACTCTATTATCAAGCTTTGCCCAACTTCTAGTAGCCCCAACATGCCTATTCCACCATGAGAGGCATTGCCCTGAACAAGCTAAATCAATGAGGCCACACCTGTCTATACAGTCATTAAATTCTGTCATGGAAATAAGAGGCCTTAGATGACCATTAATTCTTTCAGAGTCCATTCTAATCGCATTAAAATCTCCCAAAACTAGCCATGGCAGATCAGCCACCTTCTTCTCCTCTTGCTCTTGCCATAAAACTCTTCTCTCCACATAAGAGCACTTTACATAGACAAAAGTAACCAATGTTTTTTGGCCATCCAATACAACCCACCCAGAAATGGATTGATTCGAGTACACCAAAACTTCAAAAATATTAGGGTCATTCCAAAAGAGCCACAATTTCCCACCTTGCGCTTCATTGGACAAACGAAAATTATAATTCATATTCAGAAAATTCCCAAGCTTCTGCATGCGTTCTTCAGCAGCAAACGATTCCGAAATAGCAAATAAATTAGCCTTGAATTTATTAATAACTTTCTTCAACCTCCCTCTAGACCTTCCCAACCCTCTGATATTCTAGTAGAGGATCGTATCACTCATAGATTTAATTTCTACGAGCGAGTATGCACCCATTGAGACTTCCACACCAATTTTTCCTCATGGTCAACCAGATTTTTCTGTTTAACAGCAGTCAAATATCTCTCCCCATCTGATTCATACATTTTTTCTTTCCCCATCAAAACTAGAATTTCTCCCTCCTCTCTCTCCGAAGAATAGCCAAAGGCCAAATCCCTCTGTGGACTGTCTCTACCCGAATCATCCACACCAATATCAGGTGCAATATCAATCTGCCCCAATCCCACAATCATACTCGGATTGACCTCATTTTCGTCATCATGCCATACTTCTTCACACTCCTCATCCCCACTGTCATATTCCTTCTGCACCGCTATATCCACATGTTGACCCGCCTAATATGTAACATCTAGTTGTTTTCCTTCTCTCTGATCTAGCACTTCAACCTGAACTACAGGGGCTGGAGAACTCGGCAGCACCACCGTTGTCGTAGTATTCGGAGCCTTGAGAATGATAGTTGCCACACCATTTGAGCTTCCTTCCTTATCTTTCAAAATACCAGAACTGACCATAGGAGCCATACTTTGTACCCCTAAGCCAGTACCTGACTTATCCTCCATAGAGCCCTTAATGTTTTTGGGTTGCCAAATCTTTTTTTCCTTCACATTTCCTTCCTTCTTCCTATTTTCTCCAAGCCTACAAACCACAGAAGTATGGCCTTGTCTGAAGCATTTGGAGCAGTAATAATCCATTTTTTCATATTTTGCTTCCTACCACATGCAAGACGTGGGAGATAACACAATTGGAAATCTTTTTATTGGCTCCATCGTAAGGTCAACTTCAACACAAATTCGTGCCCCAGAAGCACGAGTGCGGTTAAGCGTAGCATTATCTGTTCTAAGGTAGCGATCAAACCTAGTCGCTAAGATCTGTAGAAAGTCTGCTCGATATAGATGCATCGGTAATCCGGTCAGAAAAATCCATTGCGGCGCCAAAGGTGATTCTTTTCTAACGTCAAAGTCTTGGGTCCATTTAATAAGCCAGGAAGAAAGTCCTTCCATTGTTTTTCCTTCACGTGCCCAGCCATGCACAAAGTCTCTCTCATTCTTCATATGAATCAACACTTAGAAAGCATCCATAAAACTAATAGTAGGTATTTCATGCAACCCCCAAGTTTTCACCACATTAAGCCGTATTTTATCAATAAATGGGCAAGCTTGCACAAACTTCATCACCAAAGCAAATTGGAATTCCTCAGCAGCTGTTAGGACTATTCGGAGTAAGTTCCTTGGCTTGGACAGGACATTTAGTCCATGTCGCTATTCCTGAATCCAGAGGGGAATACGTTCGATGGAATAATTTCTTAGAGGTATTACCGCATCCCCAAGGGTTAGGCCCACTTTTTACAGGTCAGTGGAATCTTTATGCACAAAACCCCGATTCGGGTAGTCATTTATTTGGTACTTTCCAAGGCACAGGAACTGCCATTCTAACCCTTCTCGGGGGATTTCATCCGCAAACGCAAAGTTTATGGCTAACCGATATTGCTCATCATCATTTAGCTATTGCATTTATTTTTCTCGTTGCTGGTCATATGTATAGAACTAACTTCGGTATTTCACCATCAATTTCAACCGAAAAGCGCATAGGAATCTTGAAAGTAGAGTGTTCCGTCTTCTTATTCACCGCCTGCGCATACGTTTTCATAACCCCATCGGAAGGGTGATAGGTGCCGTCAAGAATCAACCCTAGCAGCAGAAACCAACCAAAGTTGGACGAGATTGGAAATCCCATGAAAAAAGGACTTGCCAACTTCCAACAAAAAAATCACCTCAAAGTCGCCTAGGAAACGCTCTCAAATCATTTTCAATACTATTTTTTCTTGCGTGCCTTAAGCTCTCTCTAAACTGGCTTCCTTCCATCCCTCTTTTTCCTCCCAAGTTTTTTTTTTCCCTCTCCTAGAATGAGAAATTATCGATCTATTTCTTTTGGGTCACCTTTGAACGACAAGCACTATACACCAACTTTCCTAGACGTCAATGTACGAAATTTAAGAAATTACGTCTCAAAACTCAAAGTTACTTTTATATCGGATTGCTGAGAGGCAGTGACAGGGTTACTATTTTATTATTATTTTATTATTATTTAAGTGCATTTTAATTTTTTTATTATTATTTTTAAATATTTTTTTAACATCTTTAATTATTAAAAAAATTTAAAAAATAATTTTATTAATACTTACTTTCTTAATTATTAAATAAAATTAAAAATTAAAAAAAAAATTAAATATAAAAAATTAATAATAAATAGATAGTGGTAGGTATTAATCATTATTCTTTTTTAAGACCATCGTACCTAGGGGTGTCAAATCGTATTAATGGGTCGTATTTGTATCGTGTCAAGACATTTATATTATACTATATAAGTCAACTCTAACCAGACCCCTTAAGCTTATCGTGTCAAAATCTCAAACCCTAACACGACCCGTTAATATAACGGGTCGTGTCGTGTCAACCTCGCTATGACCCGTTTATGTAAATCGGTTGAACATACTCAAAATTAACCCATTTGATCTAGTTAAGTTTAGTATAATTTTATATAAATGTTAGAATCACAATATCTAGAAAAAAATATAAAACTAACTACAAGTCCAAAATTACAATCCAAACAATAAAAATATAGAAATTAAAATTCTAACAATTTTATTTTTAGGTATAAGGGTATAATTGTAACTTTAACTTTCTTAACGGGGTCAAAACGAGTTAATCCGTTATCAACCCGTTAAGCAATCGTGTCTTAACGGATCTACCCGTTTTGACCTGAACCTGTTAAGGCTAAACTCTAACTCGTTTTTATAGTGTCGTATTCGTGTTGGATTAACAGATCGTATCACATACTGTCATCCCTAATCCCTAATCGTACCTATAACTGAGATTATTATGCTATACTGATTGATTTGCGTGTAAAGTTATTGCTCTTGCCTAAATATGGAACAAGCATTCGACACGCGGCACCAACATGTCTAATAGTTCTCGTAAAATCAAAATAACTACTTTGTTCCTTTTATTGTACAGCTTGACCGTTTGTCAATTTTTTTTATTATTGAATTATTATTATTTTATTATTTTTTGAAAATATTTAAATATTAAAAAAATAAAAAATATAAATAAATAAATATGAAGAACGGCAACTTAAGTAGCCCGACTCTTCATCAAATCTTATCTCTCTGTCCTCTGCTTCCAAAACGTTCCAGACAAATGACGAGCACAGGCGTCGGAGAACCACTGACTGGAAATTTCATAAAATATGATCGGCTCAAAGAGCTAAAGGAATTTGACGAATCGAAAGCTGGTGTCAAGGGCCTTGTGGATGCTGATATCGCCAGAATCCCCAGAATTTTCGTCCGGCCCCCAGAGGAGCTCGCCGGAGACCATCCCAATGCTGGCGACCCAACCAATACCCAATTCACAATTCCGGTTATCGACCTTGGCGACACCATATGCAGGCGTGCAGAGGCCAGGGCCAGTGTACAGCGGGCCGCTGAAACAGCGGGGTTCTTCCAGGTGGTGAATCATGGGATCGCTAAGAGAGTGTTGGAGCAGATGTTGGAAGCAACGCGTCGGTTCCACGAGCTTCCAAGGGAGGTAAAGGCTGAGTATTATACTAGGGATCAGGCGAAGAAGGTGCGGTTTGAGAGTAACTTTGACTTGTACCAGTCGAAGTTTGCTAACTGGAGGGACAATGTGTTCTGCGTTATGGATCCCGAACCTCCCGAACCTGAAGAATTTCCTCCTGTTTGTAGGTATGGTTTGGGGATATCATGAGTATCTTGTTTCATTTTTCATCATAAATTCTCAGGTGTCATTACCTGAATTTTCTGGTAATATAAAGTTTGTGACCAAGGTTAAAGTGCACACGAAATTGAAGTTTCTATTGTTAAAAAACTCCATAGTTGTTTTTATAGCTTTAGAGCACTCTTATTAGAATAGTAGCCAAACCCAATTTTTAACTAATATGACATAATTTGCCTTCACATATTCTATTCACGTCCAATCTCCATGTTAGATTATTTATTTATTTTTTATATAATAATAAAATAATATTAATTTAATAATTTTTTAAAATTTTAAAATTTATTTATTTTTATCATATTTTACTATTCTATTGATTATATATTAATTAATAATCATATTCTAATTAAAATATTGGTTAAAAAATCATATTTTTAATCGTCATTTATTGCTAATAACCACAAAAGTGGTGATGTAGTCCATTTTATGAGTGTAGAGCAAAGAAGCATAAACGAAGAGGAAAAGAAACAACTCAAGGAAAAAGCAACAGACTTCGGTAGCAAGAAGAAAAATCAAGAGGAGAGGGATGGAATAATAGTAAACAATTTCTTTGGTCGACTACACTGCACAACCAAATATTACCGAAGGCTTGGATTTACTGTAGTTGAAAGTTACTCTTAAATGAATTTGCCTAATTCAATATAGCATATTTTCATGTCCTATTAGCCATTTGAGTGACTTTACTTAGATTTGGCTATTCCAATAAGAGTACTCCAGGACAATAAAATTGCTATTATTGAAATGACTCCTAATTTGAAAATCAGTATGCTCATTTATCTGATCTGCAGAGACATAACAATTGAGTATGCCAAGCAAGTCCAGAAGCTGGGGATCACTTTATTTGAATTGCTATCAGAAGCACTAGGGCTCAAAACTGACCACCTCCTAGAACTGGATTGTGCAAAGGGCCAAGCTTTTCTTCTTCACTACTATCCAGCATGCCCTGAACCCCAACTGACTATGGGCACAAGCAAACACTCGGATCCTGATTATTTAACCATATTACTTCAGGACCATGTTGGTGGGCTCCAAATTCTTCATCAAGATCGTTGGATTGATGTTCCCCCTTTACCTGGGGCTCTAATAATCAACATTGGAGATCTCTTACAGGCAAGAGTTTTTTCTTTTAATATTTCTTTCTCCTTTCAATGTTCACTTCATGTGTATATATCTGGGCCATATGATAGTCACTAACTAAGTAGAATCAGGATCATTTAGATATCTTATGATAACTCCACCATAGATTCTAAAATACATCGGATTCATAATTTAGCTGCCAGCCGACTAGAATTATTTGTCTTTTTGTTTAAAATGCTTAAGCTTTTTCATTCTTGGTGTACTAGTGGAGCATACACTGAGCCATTCTAAAGTACATAGAATTCAAATATCTGAAGTTTCTGAAAAAACCCGTGTTTTTCAGGGTGAACAATTATTTATGTTCATGATTGTTTGTGAATTGGTATAAGGATTGTTATGCTCATGTGTTCTTGCAGCTCCTGTCTAATGACAGATTTAAAAGTGTAGAGCATCGAGTGCTGGCAAACAGTGTAGAACCAAGAGTGTCTATTGCATGCTTTTTCACTCCCAAGCATTACAAGTCAAGAATTATTAATGGCCCCATCAAGAAATTGTTATCGGAAGATAATCCTCCCGTATACAGGGAAACCTCAGTGCAAGAACTCATTGCATCCTTCTATGACAAGGGAATTGAAGGGAACTCTGCCCCAAGGCCCATAGCACGCTTCAAGTTGCAGCAGTCAATGGAATATTAGCAGACTTTTAATCTAATATCTTCTTTGGAATGTACTCATCAGCCTAATCAGCCTGAAACACTGAAGGTGGCTCTGTTTAGTGATTTTATTAAAGTTCACATGTTGATATTACTATATAGATTGCAAAGACTTTTTTATATTGTACAATAGATTTAAAGTCTTCAATTTAGTCCTATTAAATTATGAATTTTAATTTTATAAAATCTCTTTAAGAATAGCGCTTCTCTTTGTTAATCGATTCAGGTAAAATTATTCAACAAAAAAAAATTATATTGTTTGAGAATTTTTATGATATTTTTAATATTTATTTTTATGAAATATCTGGCCAACTGCTAGGCACAGAACAAGTTTAATGCCCATTGACAGAGACGAGAAGGACGATGACTGTAGCAGGATAATTCGTATCGACAATGTTGAGAAAAGGTAGATAATTGGTCTTGACAGTGTTAAGGAGTACTCTTTTTTTTTTTTATTGAGTGAGATATTGACTATTGAGTGACAAATACGAACGTGGCGCATCCACGCGTCGATACGTGCCGCAGACTTTTTGTTCAGCTAAATAAAATAATCTGTCGTCCAATTGTTCTCTGTCCAAAACATAAACAATAATTATGGTGTTAACCGGCGCCGGGGAATCACTCACCGGAGATTCCCTCAACTATGACCGTCAACGGGAGCTGAAGGCCTTCGACGAGTCCAAGTCCGGTGTCAAAGGTCTTGTGGATGCTGGTGTCGCCAAAATCCCGAGAATTTTCGTCCGGCCGCCGGAGGAGCTCGCACGGGAGGACCAAAATTCCGGCGATCTAACCAACACCCAATTTGTAGTTCCGGTCATCGACCTTGGTGACATCATTGTCAGGCTCGCCGATAAAGTTGCTGGTGTCCGGCGAGCCGCCGAGGAGGTGGGGTTCTTTCAGGTGGTAAACCACGGAATTCCGAAAAAGTTATTGGAGGATGTGCTGAAGGCGGTGCGTGGATTCCACGAGCTGCCAAGGGAGGTGAAGGCAGATTATTATACGAGGGAGTTGATGAGAAAGGTGAAGTTTGGGAGCAACTTTGATTTGTACGAGTCCAGCTTTGCTAACTGGAGGGATACTTTGTTTTGTGTTATGGGTCCTGAGCCTCTTGATCCTCAAGAATTGCCTCCTGTCTGCAGGTACACTTTTATTTTAGAATCACAGGTTCAAGGATTAATAGCTTACAGTTTTATTTGATCTCTCATTTCATTTTTGCATTAAGTTCATAGTGTTCGAACTAGGGATAATTGTTTTCAGAACTTCCAGAACGATCCAGTTTAGGATTATGGGTTTGTTGGATTGATAGATCATAAATGAATTTTGCCCCTTTGAATAAAGAGAGACCCTGTTTCACTCCTTTTATTCATTCCCAAAGTTTTACTGAATAAATTATGTAGCTTTTCATTCCAAAATTGACATCATGGTTAAATGAGCACCAGGCTGTCTTTGTGTGAAAATCTTAAATTAAGTCTAAAGTTCAGAGACGAACTTTTTCTTTGTTTGATTCTCTCTTCTGGTATCCTAATTGTCCTGCATGCTCCTCCAAGTGTGTGTCATGAAGAATTGTTGTATATATTTGGAAGTCGCTGCCACCAGCGTTATTTCAATGGTAGTTTGGATGTGTTCTTTTATCAAACTTGCAGAGACATAACTATTGAGTATTCTAAGCAAGCCCGTCAATTGGGGATCAATTTGCTTGAATTGTTATCTGAAGCACTTGGGCTCAATCCCAACCATCTTATAGACCTGGATTGTGCAAAGGGGACTCTTATTCTTAGTCACTACTATCCTGCGTGCCCTGAGCCTGAACTGACTATGGGCACAAGCAAACACTCAGATCCTGATTTTCTCACCATCTTACTTCAAGACCACATTGGTGGGCTTCAAATTCTTCATCAAGACCGCTGGATTGATGTTCCACCTGTGCCCGGAGCTCTAGTGGTAAACATTGGAGATCTCTTACAGGCAAGATTTTGATTTTGTTAACTTGCTTCTTCACACATGCGCTTTTACACACACACACACACACAGATACACGTATTTATATCTCTCGAGTCTATTTCATATTATTATTATCACTAACGAACAGGTTCTGCTAAAATAAATTGAATTAACCAACAAGAAATTGTATTTGTCATGTCATTTAAAGATGCCTTTTCATTCTTGTAAGTGTGTAAAGCAGAGAAAAAGCCCCACATTAGCTACCCGGAAACACTTTCTTTTCCTTCCTTAAAGGCATTGTATACAAAGGGTGCTAAGGAAAGAAAAACTAAATAGGAAACAATGGAAATCTGGTAGAATCATTTCTGATGTTTAGATAAATGTTATTACGCATTTTCAAGCTGATATTGTGCATTTAGTTCTCACAAAATGAGGAAATAATATGGTAATTTTGTTTGTAATGCCCGGAAACTATTTGAAGTTATGGAACCAAAATTTTAGGAGAACAATTTGATTTATAACTGCTTATCAAATGTTTTTAGGATTGTTCTGTTGCATTTTTGCAGCTCATATCTAATGATAGATATAAAAGTGTAGAACACCGAGTGCTAGCAAACAATATAGGACCAAGAGTATCTGTTGCATGCTTTTTCACTCCCCACCTTTATCCGTCAACAAGGATTTATGGCCCCATCAGGGAATTGCTGTCAGAAGATAGTCCCCCTGTATACAGGGAAACCTCGGTGCAAGATTTCATCGCTTACTATGATCAGAAAGGACTTGACGGGATCTCTGCCCTAATGCATTTCAAGTTGCAAAGGGGATCTGACTTTTAACCTTTGTCTCTTAATGTAGTAGTTTATAAGAACCTAAGTGACAAACATTTCAATGTTCAATCTACTGTTATTTACTAAATGCCCAAGGAAAAATAGGTTGTGCATGATACAAGTTGCCCATGTTTTACTTCGATGCTTGTTATTAGTAGAACCTGAGCAAATAGAATGATTACGACAACATGTTTGTTGCATGAAATCCTAGAGGCAGATCTCTGTGTGATGACAATATGCCTGTCTCTGACTCCGTCAGAAGTGACAATGCTCTTAAGATACTAAAATAACTTCGATAGGATTCAGGATGATAGAGTTTGAGAAATACAAGAGATTGCACAAAGTTGATTTACTGCACTGTTTCAAAGATATTCACACACACACATTACAGTCGCAGGTATAAGAATAAATAAAGATTTACAGAAGCTATTTATGGTAAGGATCCTAGAATTAAGACTAGCTGTTACAGAGAATCAATAAGGAATTTATTGGCTGTTGCAATCTTGATTTGAGGCTGAGAATCAGCTTCCTCTTTATGTTGCTTGATTTGAGAATTTGCTTGATTTGAGGATGTTTCCTTTATACACCCTCGCAAGATTGAGCTGCCATCGGCCAAGCCAATCTTGATACTTAGATTTTCAGTTCTTTGGCGTGAAAGAGCTGTGGTGAGAAGATCAGCTAGCTGGTCCTGTGTGTTAACATGGTGGACACTTAAAAGTCCCTGTTGAACCATATCTCGAACAAAATGAAGATCTATCTAAATATGTTTCATTCGAGAGTGTTGTACTAGATTAAAATTGAAATGTGTGGCCCCCAAATTATCACATAGTAGCTTGGGTTGTCCTCTTAGTGGTAGACCGAGTTCTTTGAATTAGGAGAGAAGCCAAGATGTTTCAGAGGCTGCATTTGCAAGGGCTCTATATTCTGCTTTAGGGGATGAACGTACTACTGCCCTTTGTTTCTTTGAACTTCAAGAGATGGGATTGACACCAAGAAAACTTATATAGGCTGATGTTGAGGTCCGATCATCATAGTTGCATGCCCAATCCGCATCGGAATATGAGGTGAGTTCAAAGCTAGAGTTTTTTTTTTTTTATATGAATGTCATGGAAAATGGTCTGCTTCAGATAGAGAAGAAGTCGCTTTGCAGCTGTCCAATGTGTCACAGTTGGATTGTGCATAAATTGTGAAAGTTTATCCACTGAGAAGGCGATATCTGGGCGAGTGAGGGACAGGTATTGAAGAGCACCAAGGACACTTCTGAACTCGGTACTGTCAGTAGAGGATGTTCCATCAATTAATTTGAGAGGTGTGCTGGTTGACAGTGGAGTTGAGATATCTTTAGCTCCATCCATGTTGGTTTTGGATAGTAGGTCTCGAATGTACTTATGTTGAGACAAAAAGGGACCAGATTGTGTTGAAATAACTTCCATGCCTAAGAAAAAATGGAGCTGCCCCATGTCCTTTAAAGAAAACCGATTTCCAAGTTGTGCAATTATTTCAGCCACAAAGTGTGTATCATTACCAGTGATTACCAAATCATCCACATAGACTAATAAATAGCATATAATGGAATCCTGACTGTAGATAAAAAGAGATGAGTCCAATTTGGAATTATGAAAACCAAGGCCCATGATTGCTAATTTAAGAGCTGAATACCAAGTTCTTGGAGCCTGTTTGAGGCCATAGATGGCCTTCCTTAACCTACACACATGATTCGGTTTGGTAACATCTTTAAATCCTGGTGGTTGTACCATGTAAACTGTCCTAGTTAACTGGCCACACAAAAAAGCATTGTTTACATATAATTGTCTCAAGGACCATCCTTGCATTACAGTCACTGTCAAAACAGTTCTAATAGTAGCAGGTTTCCCCACTGGGCTAAATGTTTCGGGAAGCTTTCACCAGTGATTCCGGGAGTGTGTAGACACCATTTTCATATGCACCTTTGAGTAGAACTGTCCCCATGGTCTGATCCTTAACAAGGAAAAACAAAGGATGAAATTCAACAAGAACATTATTTTGTGAGGTAAAATGATGTACTGAAATGAGATTTTTGCGGATATTAGGAACACAAAAAGTGTCATTTAAATGGAAGGTGCGTGTGGGTGAGTTGAGAACCAGTGAACCAATATGTGATTCATGCAAACCTGAACTGTCACCTATAACAACTTCATCGGTGCCGTCGTATTCAGAATGAACTGATAAATTTGCCAAATCACCAGTGATGTTGTGTGAAGCTCCTGAATCAATAAGCCATTTTGTGTCCTTTGCAGGAGAAGGGGACACATAGTTGGCAGTATGTTCAACATGGTGCAAACGTGGGCAATGTTTTGCCGTGTGACCCAATTCATCACATATCTGGCATTTTGGTGTACACCTGCGCTGGCCATTTGACGTGCTATTTTTTTTTATGGTCTTTCGAACCTCCAGACGAAGACCCATTTTTGGAGAAGCCATTGTCATGGCCAGACCCATTTTTGGAGAAGCCCTTGGAGTTATGGCCACCAGACGAAGACCCAGAACGCCGATTGGAGTAGTTGGCCGACGCAACCAGCTGCTGAGTGGTGACTTCGAGGCGGCGAAGGTAGGCATCATGTCCAACGAGAGATCATGCAGTTCCTCGAACGTTAATGGCTTTTCCCGAGCACGAATAGGTGCTGCGATTTCACGAAAATCGCTTCCCAATCCATTGAGGATGTACAGAGTTAGATCATCTGCGGAAATGGGATGATCAATGAGGGATATTTTGTCGGCAAGGGCTTTGACTGTTTGCATGTATTCCTGAACCGATTGATTCCCTTTCTTGATCATAGTAAGCTCCTCCTTCAATTGCATTGCTCGAGTAGGGGATTTGCTTGCATATAGAGTATGCAATTTGGTCCATGCATCTTGAGATGTTTTTGCAGCGGAAATAAAGGGGGTGATTGTGGGGGTAGTGGAGGCCAAAATGGCACTAAGGATAAGTCTATCTTGTCTTACCCAGTGAGTTTTTTGAAGATTGGAGATGGACGGATCAGTGGTAGGAGGGCATGGATTATCACCAGTGACATAATCGAGTAGATTATATCCAATGAGTAGAGCTTCAAACTGGGCACGCCATTGAGGAAAGGCTGAGGGTGTGAGTTTTTCATTTATTTGGGCAGTAATATTGAGTGCAATGAGAGGAATGTTTGTGGGAGATGGTGGATTTGAGACTGGGTTGCGGGTATTTTCAAAGTTTGGGATCGAGTTCTCGTGGGAGGATGGCTCGGATGATACCATGATAGAGTTTGAGAAATACAAGAGATTGCATAAAGTTGATTTTACTGCACTGTTTCAAAGATATTCACACACACACACATTAAAGTCGTAGGTATAAGAATAAATAAAGATTTACAGAAGCTATTTATGGTAAGGATCCTAGAATTAAGGCTAGCTGTTACATAGTATCAACAAGGAATTTATTGGCTGTTGCAATCTTGATTTGAGGCTGAGAATCAGCTTCCTCTTTATGTTGCTTGATTTGAGGATGTTTCCTTTATACAGGAATCATAGGAGACATTAGGTTCATTGGAGGCCTTGACATCTTACAAAATGTCTACTCTTTGCATTTGCATAAAACCCAGAAACAATCCATCAGTTTGAACCTTGATGCAATTAATTCAGACCAGCACCAAAAACGAAAAAAAAAAA